>JAXRKP010000384.1:125000-150000 GCA_037039925.1 Doris montereyensis | reverse complement strand
AGTCCATTGGGGAGTCTGGATGACATCTAAAGGTTAAGAACCCCTGGTTTACAGACATTCTTTTAATGATTTATTATAGTGTCCTCTTCTCCAACTACACACACCTCTCCCTTTCCCTCCCCGTTCATAAACTTTCAGTCCACGTACACACAGCAGAAATCATGTAAACACATAAGGGAATTGCCAACAACATTGGTTCATAACCGAAACCAAATGTCTAGTTGATCGAAAGAAATGTGAAGATGTAACTCAGAAACAGGATAACAACTGATTATAAAGAAATAATAAGAAAAGTCCAATATAGGTAAGGAAGAACAGCTCATGTTTGTTTTTGTTGTTGTAAAAAAACAAACAAGAACAAAAAGACAACCAAACAAAACAAACAAAAAACATGATAAACGAAAATGGAAAACAAAACAACAACAAAAACTATGGTCAAACATCAGGTGTAAAAGCCAAGAAACTAGACAATGTCAAAATACTTAGAAATAATTGTAGACATTAAATATTTTCTTTACTTTCAAAATAATAATAGAATTAGTACCCTCCGTGCGGGCACCGACAGGTGTCGCGCCTGGCATTCCAATTTCTTTAGAGAAAGGAATACAGACTGTCACCGAGCTTCCATCCCATGCAATAGGAGTCACCCACGTTAACCGTGTGAGCAATTCGGGTGACTTTTCTTGCCCGAGGGGAAAAACACAAAACGAAATGCCTGAAGTGGGGCTTGAACCCAGTACCTCTGTGTCACAGTGCAATGAAAGAACAAAAGAATGCAGCTCGCTTCGTAGCTCATAATTACACATACAATAAAAAGAGAAATACCAAAACAAACATGAATCAGTTACACTGGATTCATTTGGAAGAAAGAGCAACAATGCTGGGTTTTTTTTCAAAAGTGCTATTGCGGGTCTTAGACAGCCAGGTAGGAATGTATGGTCACATATCTGCTGTTTTTGTCAGAAGTATCGTTATCAACTTTTCTAGGAAGGTCGCCTTTTTGCGTTACACTAAGACCTGTATTTATACGTCTAGTTTAGTATTGAAAAGACGAATGTTAGCAGGTTGAAGTTTACTCTTTTTTACAATGAGGTATCATTTCTACGATGACAAAACGTTTGTTTATAATGAGGTATCATTTCTACGATGACAAAACGTTTGTTTATAATGAGGTATCATTTCTACGATGACAAAACGTTTGTTTATAATGAGGTATCATTTCTACGATGACAAAACGTTTGTTTATAATGAGGTATCATTTCTAATGAGTTTGTTTATAATGAGTATCATTTCTACGATGACAAAACGTTTGTTTATAATGAGGTATCATTTCTACGATGACAAAATGTTTTTTACAATGAGGTATCATTTCTACGATGACAAAATGTTTTTACAATAAGGTATCATTTCTACGATGACAAAATGTTTTTTTTAAATGAGGCATCATTTCTACGATGACAAAATGTTTTTTACAATGAGGTATCATTTTTACGATGACAAAATGTTTTTTACAATAAGGTATCATTTCTACGATGACAAAATGTTTTTTTACAATAAGGTATCATTTCTACGATGACAAAATGTTTTTTACGATGACGAAGCATTTTATTTCCTTGGTAAACCAGGATATATAACGGAAAGGAAGGGCTTTACGATGACATAATGTAATATATTATCCAGACTAATGGTAACGAGAACAAGGATATGAGCAACGAGGATAAGAATGGTTAAAGTGTAACGGTGATGAAAAGAATCATGGTGACGATATTAATTATACATTTACTACTACTACTACTACTACTACTACTACTACTACTACTACTACTACTACTACTACTACTACTACTACTACTACTACTACTACTACTACTACTACTACTACTACTACTACTACTACTATCACTACTACTACTACTTCTACTACTACCACTACCATTACTCCTACTACCGCTACTACTACTACTTACTACTACTACTGCTGCTGCTTCTACTACTACTACTACTACTACTACTACTACTACTACTACTACTACTACTACTACTACTACTACTACTACTACTACTACTACTACTGCTACTACTACTACTACTACTACTACTACTACTACTACTACTACTACTACTACTACTACTACTACTACTACTACTACTACTACCACTATTACTATTTTTACTGCTACTGCTACTACTACTACTACTACTACTACTACTACTACTACTACTACTACTACTACTACTACTACTACTACTACTACTACTACTACTACTACTACTACTACCATCAGTAGTGGCGTAGTGAGGTGCAGGCTATAAAGGCTTAGCCCCACCTTTAAAAATGGTTTGATTACAAGCCATGTACATTTTTTATTTATTAAAAATATATTGTTGCAATTTTCTACTATCATTCTGAAATTATTGCGCTAGACTTAGATCTATATAATAGCCAATCAGTAGAGACCACACAAAGCACTACCAAAACCATTAGATCTGACCGATAAAATGAAAGGAGGGCTGTAATGCGTAATCCCCCCCCCCCAATGGGTCTTTCCATCGTAATCCTTATAATATCGCTCTAGACAGTGTAATACATGATACATGAAATAGAGAGAAGATCACCATCGATACCATAGCTAAAAATGCTGGTATTGAGGCTGAAGCACATCCAGCCCCAAATGCTTTTCAAGTGGGTGCTGGGTACCCTCGAGTAATCAACGCTTTTCATCGTGTATGCCGAATTTAGGCCGGTACGCACATGAGAGCGAGAAGTTTTCAAGGATGGCTTAGTGACCTAGATCTAGTAACATCTGGCTTTGACTCAACGAAGGTGACTTCTTGGCGTTGACAGTGAGAGAAGGTAATAGCAGAGAACCTAGATATTACTGTCCTTCCAGTTCTCTGTGTTGATGTCCAGAGCTTTCATGTCAGTGTCACGCTTGCAGGCGCCTACGTGCCTCAGCTGACGGCACCCTTGCTGTCTTTTGCCACAGTCCACTTTACCATGCAGAAGAGCCAGTGATTTTTAACCTTGGTGGGGGTAGTCGGTACTGAACACAGCAAGTTTCATACGTGCACTCACTGAATCCTTCAGTATGGTGAGGAGGAGGAGGAGGAGGAGGAGGAGGAGGAGGAGGAGGAGGAGGAGGAGGAGGAGGAGGAGGAGAAGAAGAAGAAGAAGAAAGAAACACTTTCTGATTGAATGTTCATGCTTATCTTTGGTAATTCACCTTGCTCTATATTCCTAGTTAATCAAAACTATTTTCCACAGAATAACTATAGGTCTAAAGTAATAGGGTTTTGTATCTTTTAGTTTCATATTTCATTAGTTACGACTTTGTCTATTTAAAAGATCAAAATTTAAGAACCCTAAAAAAAAAAGCAAACAAATTTGTCATGATTGTGTTGAATCTATATGCAATAAGTGCTTAAGTATGTTTTGTAATGTAGCAGGATTTTTAACTCTTTGGACTTTTTGTGAACCTTTCAACAAATTTAAAAAAAGTTAACCAACAAAAGTAAATCTTTTCATTGTTATGTCAAATTTTGCCTAGACTATAAACGATGCTCGTCATAAATAAACATGGTACAATAATTAATTCTGAGATGGTCGTTTTTTATGTGTCAAAGGATCTGTTGCCATGCTACTAGATCTAGTACTAATGATATCCATATTTTACATGAAGGTTCTAAATTAAGATCCCAAGATCATTTTCATTTCAAGAATCTTCCTACCAGAAGTAACGTTTAATTATGGAAAATTTAATTGTTTCCCCTTTTTTAAGTAGAATTTTTATTTACCATCAGCATTTATAATTAAAAAGTTGGAATAGTATCGTTCACGTCTAATGGTATCGTTGTTGCTGAGGGTCCATATAATGCCTAAGCAAAGAATGTACCGGTACATAACACAAAGGAAGCACAGTGGAGTGAAGTCAAACAAATAATTGACAACTCCACCAATAAAGACATATATATATATATTAATATATCGTATTATTGTTGTTATTATTAGATGTATTCTTTTTGTTGTTGTTATTAAAATGTATTATTATTATTATTATTATTATTATTATTATTATTATTATTATTATTATTATTATTATTGTTATCATATTTTTTTTCACGTGAAGTGAATATTTAAGGACACGAAATGAAAAAAAGATAAAAAATTACCATGTTCATTTATTTTTGCTTTCACCGCAAAAGCGATTCCTTTGACGGAGCCCTAGCCACGGCCTTGACCCCACACAATCTCTAACATCAGAATTTGTCATACTTGGCTTGGTATGACTTGCATGTTGCAAGTCTAATAATTTAAGAGAAGAGACCAACAATTACAAATAGGCTGCAACTACACATCAGATGACAAAACGTTTGCTTGGAACTATGGCGCCGATCGTTAAAAAATTCGACTATTTAGTGATTGGAGGTGGATCTGGTGGACTTGGCAGTGCAAGAAGGGCTGCAGAGCATGGAGCAAAAGCAGCTGTCATCGAGGAAGCAAGATGGGGTGGAACTTGCGTAGGTCTAGAATCTAGATCTAGATTTAGCCTAGATAATAAGTAGACGAGATCTAGATCTGAGTCAGATCTATAGACTATTATAGTTTTTGTAAAACGCATTATAAATTCTACATGCATCTGTACATCTACTCTTCTTAAACGATGGAATCTCTGTTGCTCCTTTGAAACAAAATTTAGAGCTCCGTTTCAATTTTATTCCAAAAAGGATATTATTGAGAATAATAATAACAAGATTAGATCTATAGTCTTCTCTTAAATTCATATTTCTTTCCCTTTATGAACTTAATGACATACACATCTAGATCCATGTGCAGTTGATATATAGAAAACAGCCTACTTTCTGTTACAGTGAGTAGAATCTAGTAAAAAAAAAAAAAAGAAAGAAATTTTTTTGTATACCATACTGTATGCTATCACCATGGGTTATCAAATGAAGTGGAATGTATGTACCCAGCCAACATTCAAATGAAGCTTCATCTATATCTTGTAGTGGTATTGTTCAAATTATAAGAACAGACCTCGTACCAATTATCACTAGCAGAAAAAAGGATTGAAAATCGATTACATCTCGGACAACACTATGTGTGTTTATCAAACTAGGGATGGTTTATTCAGATATATGCTTCTAGATCTAATTCTAGTCATACTGTAGGGTCTGTTATGGTCCCCCTCTGAAGATAATTGTAAATGAGTAATAAAGATTCAAAAAAGAATTGATGGAATTGTAATGTAAGGTAATATAAAAGGCAGTCAACCTGTGTCAAAACATATATTCTTAGACTGGTCTTCTCCGTTAAGACTTATCATGGTTATAAAAGATTAAAAAAGAATATCACACATTGTGTAATCAAATATATATGGAAAAGAAGATAAGAAATTAAAGAAAACTACAATAAAACATACCTTTTGCCTATATTTACCAAAATCATCTTCTATAATATAACTTTTAAACCAATTTTATCAAAATGACAAAATTATTGTCTTGTAGATCTTATGAAATTCAAACCTTATTTTCTTAAGTTTTTATTAGCTGTTTATTTATAAAGTGATGAAACTACACGTATGATCAGTTTTGTGAATTTGTTCTATGATGCATTTAGCATTCATGTCCAACTAAAGAATTATCTTATCTCATCCTGACAGATACCTTCAAATAAATGGTTCAAATATCGCTTGCTTTCTTCCAGGTGAATGTTGGTTGTGTGCCAAAAAAGGTTATGTTCAATACGGCAATGCATGCTGAATTCATCCATGATCACAAGGGATATGGCTTTGACGTCAACTTGAACAATTTTGATTGGGGGTGAGGAGTTCCTTTTAAGATTGATTTTGATAAATTTTATTCACCTCTCTGCTTTTTGAAGAAATGCAAGGGTGTGCATTGCTAACAAGCTGAAATATTCTCATAGAACGGCTTCTTAATAGTGTGTATAAGCAAAGTTCTTTCTTCTCAAATTTTCGTGACAACGTAAAAATAAATGATTTTCACATAAATCACTGGACATAATTCATTTTTCATTATTTTTTGTATTTTGTTTGTCTTTTATGATTTCAGAGTCGTTAAGACAAAAAGAGATGCATACATTAAGCGACTGAATGGAATTTATGAGTCTAATTTAGACAAGGTGAGGATGTTCTGTGGTTTTGAGAAATTTTCAACAATCTTCAATATTATGATTTAGCAGTGACATAAATAGAGATGTAATAGTTGTTTTAAGATTTCTTGTAAGATTAATATTACTTTTTGTTTCTGAGGATGCCTCTAGCAGCTTGACATTTTTTCTTTTACCTGCGCTCTTGATTGCCGTTTCTAGTTTATGTAGCCTTTCTAGAAGGCCAGACATACGGGTCTACGTTTGTTAAGCTGCCTTGGAATTAAAATTTTCATGTTATTCTAGGAAAATGTAACATCAAATCTTCAAAGAGTGACAGCTATGAGATTCCTACTTGTAAGCGGGTGGTTGGCGGGATCTACTGGTAGGTCCTACTTCTTTCCGTTCCTTCTGTCACATATATTTCATCGTGCTGTTTCATCTTAATTCCCCCTGACATCACTGCATATATTTTGTACAGGATAGATTTAAATGAAGCGAAGAAACCTACATTTAACTCGACACAACTTGATTTTCAGGCGCATATAGAGAGAATAAACGGCCATGCTTCTTTCACTGAGGATAAGTGTGTGGAAGTCAATGGCCAAAAATATGCAGCCGATCACATTCTGATAGCCACTGGAGGCCGGCCAGTAGTGCCAAACATACCAGGTGATTCTATTTTTTTCGTTTAAAAAAACCGAAATTGAAACTATCGAGAGTGTGAATGCTAGTTGGGTTCTAATTAGAACAAGAGCTTTTGGGGTTTAGAAAAAACACCACTGATTTTCAATGGGTTGGGACCTCAAATGCTTTTAGTCATCCTTCTTAAAATAGATTTAGCCCCAGTCTAGCAAACGGACTGCTTTGTTGTGTATTTACTTTAGGCTTTGTCGGCTAGACCTGCGATTCGACCACTTTGAACAGCGAAAAGAAACAAGTTTTACGCAGCTGTGACTGGTAGTTGAAGTTATATCCAAAATTGGCAAGTTAGCTTTCAGTGTTTATTTAACTGCTAAGCTAGACGATGGAGAAACAGTGGTCTTCATTATGCATGATACCAAATACGAATTAAAGGAAATTTATATTTCAGGCTTTCGTTTAGTGTAAGAGGTTACTTTTCTGGCCTACTCAAATAACAAATACTGTTCAGTCTTTCCGCATTTTGTTGCTTAATAGTCTGCTGGATGCCTTACCCTGGTCAGTAATTTTAGGTATAAAAGCTGTTATTTTTCCGGGTTGCTTTTTTAGTTCTTTTTTATTTTATGAGTGACGTTTACGCCTATGTCTTTTTGGGGAAATGTGGGATGCTGGTGTTTTCTTTTATTTGTAATCTTGAATTTCAGATTAATCCGAAACTGTAACATTTAATAAATTTCACAGAAAATGTGAAGGAATTCGAGAAATTTCTTGCTATGCCATGTACGGTGTTCTAATCTTGTTTAATGTTTTTTTTTTTTGTGTTGCAGGGGCTGAGCATGGCATGACCAGTGATGGTTTTTTCGAAATCGAATCCCTGCCAAAGTAAGAAACGTTAAGGTTTTCTGTTTGATTTACGTTTAATTTTCTGATCCGTTATTTAAAAAAAGTTACTGTTATTCTCTATTGCAATAAACGACAATAAACGACACGACAACTCCCCTAGGAAGACAAGCATGTGATGTTTCACGTTTCGGCTAATAAGCCTCGTCAGACAACAAACAAGGAATAGCTACACTCTTATAAACATATCACATAGGTTATACCTGAAACGTCAAATGTTTGTGTTTAAGTTAAGAATTTTTTGATTTGTGCAATAGTCAATAGCATAGCGCCACCAGCAAAACGACCCAGAGTTGAATAGAAGCTTCAACACGAATACATTGCAACATGGTCTTCCATTGTGTCGTCATGCTCGCTGCCCTTTATGTGAATTGGATTTTACCATAAAATCGGGAGGTGAAAACGATGTGGAAAGACATGTTAAAAGTACGAAGCACCAAGAGATGGACAAACTAAAATCAAAATTAAAATCGGTATCGTCTTTCTTCTCTGCAGCAAGCACGCTTTTGGACCAGGTGTTATGGTGGCAGAGATGTTATGCAATAAGTTCATTGTTGAGCACAACCTACATATGGCTGTTTCTGATCATGCAGCGGATTTATTTAAGAAAATGTTTCCTGATTCCGCTATTGCCAAAACATTTTCGTGTGCACAGACATAGGCAGCCGCAGTGACTAAATGTCTGGCTACAGACATTTCAGCAGCCACTGTAGAAAGGGTGAGGACTCCACCATTCAGCCTGGCCACTGATGGTTCTAATGATGGAGGGGCTGGTCAGCTTTATCCAATAGTCGTGCGGACATTTGATGAATGGGAAGGACAGATGGTGACGGATCTTGTCACTTAAAAGACGTGATAAGACTTCCACCGCGAAAAATATCTTTAACGTTCTCGACATGCAGCTGCAGGGGAAGACAAAGCTAGTTGGAGCAACTGTCTAGCATTTTCTTGTGACAATGCCAGTGTCATGACTTGGGTACACGATGGAGTCTGCTCACATCCATAAGCAGAATGCAGAGGTTTACATTAATGGTTGCCCTTGCCATCTACTTCATTTGGCAGCAAAGACAGCCACTAAAGAACTGATTGTGGACGTGGAAGACCAGCTGGTGGATATTTTCTTTTTCTTGGACAAAAGCAGCAAGAGGAAGAAGGAATTCCATCAATTCCAGGAAGAATGTGGAGTTAAACTGCATGCCATCATTAAGCATGGTGCGACCAGATGGCTGTCATTACTTGCGTGTGTTGAGCGATTGCTTCAGCAATGGGATCCTCTTCGCTTGTATTTCAAGGACCAGTTAGATTCTCTCAATAGCCGTGAAAAATAAAACGCCAAACAAGTACGCCTCCTCCCGGATCAACAAATTCATGGAGAACAAAGCCGCAAAGCTTTACTGTCTCTTTTAAAGGAGAACCTACCCATTTTTACCAATCCTAACCTCATGCTCCAAACATAAGCACCTCAAGTTCACCGTCTAAAGGCAAGACTGCATGAACTCATTACAGATCTGGTAGTTCGCTTCATCAGGCCGGATGTTATTACAGCATGTCGTCAATTTTTGCCATAAAATTTGAGGACAGAAAGTTGCAGCTTATGAGAAACGACATCTTGATGGGTGGCGATACCAGAAAACTGTTCCACCTGCTGCAGGTTGATGCCACATTCAGTCAAAGACAGGAGGACTGCTTTGTAAAAGATATCAAAAGTTTTTTCTGTGCTGCAACACAGTATATTTTAAAGAAATTCCCTCTTGATGACAACTTGTTAGAGAATGCTGTTGTGCTGGATGTAGGCAGAAGGTTGTGCACCAAATTTTCAATGCTGGATTTTTTAATTAAAAAATATCCATGTCTTCTTCCTCAAGAAAACATTAAACACCTTCCCTTAGAATTCTCCAAATTGCAGTCTGAGCAGCTGCCCAAGAGATCTTGAAGGAGGAAAGGGTAGACCGCCAATGGGACACGCTATTGAAACCGGGATAAGCTCTGGCTCTATGGGCATTAATGGCCTTGAAGAAACTTTACTATTACTTACATTATGGCTACTTTGTGTGTTTCTCTTTTGTTGCAGTTTTGGTTCCAGGTGACATGTTATAATTTATTTTTAATTAATATTTTCTCAAATTGTGAGAATTTAGTCGTGTTTTTCAACGCACAAGTAATAAAGTTGTAGTAATCAGACAAAGACAGACAAGTCCGGTTTTTGTATGAGTCCGTTTATACATGAAATCCATGGCCTGATTTTTTTTCTTGTTCTTTTATATTTCTGTTTTGAAGGAAAGCTGTTGTTGTTGGTGCTGGTTATATTGCTGTTGAACTTGCTGGCATTTTCGGCGCCCTGGGATGCGATACGTCTTTGTTGATCAGATATGACCAGGTTTGTGTTTCTATCTTATAGAAAATTTCATGCTGAATCATAAATGCATGTTGTACAGTAGTCTCTGCCTAAGAGGCCGCCGTCTAGGAGGCCGTTTTTTCACCACGTGATGCTTTTTCCCCTTCTTTATTTAACCGCTTTGAAAACCGTCAGTCGTCGGCTAAGAGGCCGGTTTTTCTTTCGTTGAATGATCAGATAGTCTGCTAAACTTAATTCAAATTCAGATCGGCAATGCTGCATTTCTCTCTATCTAGAACATGTCATTATAGATTGACATCATGTGGTAGGTCTAGAAAATACTGGAATCTCTGTTAGCCTCTCCTACCCAGTGTCAGGCTCTTTGATGGTGACGCTGGGCACCTGCCAGATGAACAAGATGATTGACATCTATGGTCTGCACTGGCACGCGATGCTTGCATAGCAGTCATCGACATTGGAACATCTTGGCCCGATCACAGGCACATGCACCGCCATGACCGATGCGAACTAGAAGCATGTTTTCACCGATTAAGGACTGACGATGGTCTGGAACAAAACTGAATTAGGCCTTATTGGTTTGATGCAACGGCTATGTAGTGTAGTGATCAATAGAAACAGAAGAGAAATGAAATTTTCTAGAAATGTACACTGCTTTGTTCTTCCAAAGATTTTTGTTATATTCTCCTCCCTCTTTTTTTGAGTTTGAGCTATAGGCCTAAAGGTCTGATCGTAAACGTATTATCTAGGCTGTGCACTCACAGACTAGTAGAAAAAAATAGAGGGAACATTGATTACACCTTATGCTTGCAATATGTCCAAGACGTACACTGTTAAAGGTCAATATTTTGTTCCTTTGTCTTTGTTGATTCTTCATTTTAAACAATATGTAACTGTTATATTTATATATATCTATTTCCCCAGGTCCTACGCACATTTGACAGCTGTATTAGCAAAGCGGTCACAGACAACCTGGAGCCAGGCAAGGTTAAGCTGATGAAACGGACGCAGGTTTGTTTTTTATTATCGTCTTTTGTTACTGATGGAATTGGCGCTTGCATTTATGGTGACTAGGTGGTCCAGAGTATAACCCACCGCCCTGGTCCAAGTAGATGAGTCGACACCTAGCCCCATCGGAGACGGATGATAAAAGTGAAGTCGCAAGGGCAGATCGCAACCCTCTATGCACGTTAAAGATCCCTTGATTGTTTACAGGACAGTCCTGGCAGAAATTGAGAAAATCTTACCAAAACCCCTGAGATCACCTTAGTTGTTGATGTGGGTAAAATCAAATCAAATTTCATGCAGCTCGGGTTTTGTGGCTATACAGTGAAGCCAACAATTTTCTCAATAGAATTGGAGTGCTGGGTGGTTGGTGGGTGCTACTGGTAGATCCTACGCCTTTCTTTTCGCTCTTTTGCATATGTCTTTGAATGAAATGGTCTGCTGGGGGTGAGTGATGCACAGTCGGTGAGCCTGCACTTGTCTTGCGGATACAGACTATAAATCCATCTTTATCTTTATCTTTTTGTTTTTATGACTTTCTCCTTCTTGCTGTTTCATCTGAAACCACCCTGAGATCACTGCACATTATGATGGATGCGGTAGATTCAGATACAAGAAAATGAAACTCTCAGTAGGATGACATAGCGAATGAGAGCTAGGTGACTTTGACATAAAACCAAATTATTGATTCTCGGATGGTCAAAGGAAGGAAGCAGATTCAATACACACAGGTTTCTCAGGTTTTGTGTCTTGAATTAACTAGCCGAGAAGCGCCTCTGGTTTGGTTTTTAAATTGATATGGGGGGGGGAAAAAAATTACTTACACCCAGAATTTTAAGGAGATATTAAGGATAACACCTGTATCAAGGACAACACCTGCATCAAGGACAACACTTGTTAAGGACAAGCCTGTATCAAGGACAACACCTGTGTCAAGGACAACACCTGTATCAAGGACAACACCTGTGTCAAGGATAACACCTGTGTCAAGGACAACACCTGTATCAAGGACAACACCTGTGTCAAGGACAACACCTGGTCAAGGACAACACCTGTATCAAGGACAACACCTGTGTCAAGGACAACACCTGTATCAAGGACAACACCTGTGTCAAGGATAACACCTGTGTCAAGGACAACACCTGTATCAAGGACAACACCTGTGTCAAGGACAACACCTGTGTCAAGGACAACACCTGTATCAAGGACAACACCTGTGTCAAGGACAACGCCTGTATCAAGGACAAGCCTGTATCAAGGACAACACCTGTGTCAAAGACAACACCTGTATCAAGGACAACACCTGTGTCAAGGACAACACCTGTGTCAAGGACAACGCCTGTATCAGGACAACACCTGTGTCAAGGACAACACCTGTGGACAACACCAAGGACAACACCTGTGTCAAGGACAATACCCCTATCAAGGACAACACCTGTATCAAGGACAATACCCCTATCAAGGACAACACCTGTGTATATCCTCATGGGTAAATAGGGCCTTTCCTGATTCAGATTTACAACATAGGTATAAAATCTGTGTCAAAATATTTTGAGAATTAGTATGCTTTCACTGGTTAAAGCAGATATCGCTGGATGTCATTTGTTTTTCTTTGATGCGAGATAGATCACCCGTTTTAGAACCTACAAGCTTAACAAAAAATTTCCTCCATCAGATTAAAAACGTGGAGAAAGGAGCGGATGGACTGCTCACGCTACAAACGAATAACGGAGTCATAGACAAAGTGGACTGCCTTGTCTGGGCCGTTGGCCGCTCACCCAACACAGACACCATTGGCTTGGATAAGATTGTGAGTCATTCATACGCACTTTGAACTGTTTAAAAGTGTTTTGTTTACACATTTATAAAATGTGCGATTTGAAATGTATTGCCTTTTTTTTTATATATACTACAATCATGTTAACCCCAGAGGATATGAAGTAGGATTATTAGATAGAGTCAGTACTCAAGACTGAAGTTACATGGGTAGGCTGAACAATACGTATCCAACTTTTTTTCTTGTACTGTAAAACCTGTTGAAAATGGAGGCTATGGTGAATGAAAATTCTACTCAAAGACGGCGAAACAATGAAATTGTCATTAATTCAAAGCCACTTCTGGCAGACAGATTCCTCAAATGAAAACAATCTTAGAATCATTTAAAACCTACATGCAAAATTTAGTCACTCTAAGTGGCCTGGTAACAGAGCCTTTGATATACGAAAAGCATAAGAGAAGGAAAACTCTGATTTCAAACCTTGGGTTGATGAGACTCACAAGCTTGGGAAAACAGCATGTGTTTGAGTGGATCTCTAAATAAAATCTGGGCCATGAAAACATCAGCAAGAAATCCTGTTGTTTAAGGGTGGGGGGGGGCACCTGGACTGGCGAGTTTTGGACCAAAAGGTTGATTTTCTGTTCTTTGCATATTCGGTAGAACAATCAATTATCTACAAGTTTATGGCAGAAAAATGTCCATATGATGTATAATTTTTTTTTACAAAATATTTTGTAGGCGAAGTAGGTAAAAACAATCAAAATTTTGACGTAAATTATCCTAACACTGACTGAGAAAATGGTAGTAAAAACCTGTATATTGGCGGTTAATCGCCAAATATGGCAACACGATATTCGACCTCGTTTTGCAGACACAGATATACGTGTCTCCCATCACTGTGTAATATAAGAGGCGTTACGCGTCAGTGTGTATGTAAACACGCGCACAAGCATAGGACAAAGAGGAAAAAACAAAAAACTGGTCATTTCGACGTCTGTTTTCACAATAGTGCACATCTAAACTTAGATTTGTAATCCTATTTACATAAGTAACAATGCCAGAGACTATCGAAAGAGTAAGGGGGCTGCTACAACAAGGGAAACCCGTCTGAAGCGTTTGTTTTATGTTATTTTCTGTTGATTTTTTCCTTGCATTTTTCTCGAAACGTAGTTTTTCTACACTAAAATTCTATCTCCTCCGCCATTTACCGAACGATTTGTATTATATTTGGCACACATGTTCCTCTTGTCAAGGTTAATAGAATGACGTCGTTTTAAAAAAAATATATTGTCAACTTTTTGAGAAATTGTTTTTATTTGTGTAATAAAAACGCCATTTTTGTACATTCACGATATATAGTATTTTCAAAAATTCATGAAAAAAAAGTATTCAAAATATCGAAAAAAACCGACGTTACTCTTTAGATATTGAATAGAAAAGACGATCGGCAAAGGTTTTGAGTGATTTTATTCATTACTAAGGGAAGAGATAGATTTTGAAAATTGAGTCAAAATCCAAGATGGCAACCAAGTACGCTACAAACTTTTCAATGATATAGGATGGTTGTATTTTGACAGTTACTCATGTACATACTAAAAGCAAAAACCTTAACTCAAAAGCAGAAAAAATCACTTCAGACTTTTTCAATTGTTAATAAATGTTTTCTGTTTGCGTGTTTCATTCATACTTGATAAGGCGCAGAACATCGTGGCGAAACCAGAACACGAACGTGTCGGGCGTCCCATCGAAAAGGCACTTCTCACGAAAAAAAACTTTTTTTGAACAATTTTGATGTAATAAATTACATAAGTAACAATGCCAGATTTGTTTTGATAAGGACGACTATTGAACATTTATCAATCACGAGCGCTAAAACAATAAGAAATTGTTGAACGTTTGTTTTATGTTATTTTCTGTTGATTTTTAATCCTTGTTTTTTGACGTTTTCAGGAAAGGCTTTTTCAATTGTTGAAAAATGTCGTTACAGAACACATGTATTTTCTGTTACAAAAAGATTTGAAACTCAGCTTGTCGGGATATTGAATGAACGCCGCAAATTTGAGTAAAAATGATTCAAGAAATGCGCCGTTTTTATCTTTTAGAAACCCCAGTAGGAACCATTGGCTTTGAAGTATAAGGTTGTTTTTTAAAGTGAGCGCCAAGTGTTTGTTCTTGTTTATAATCCCAAGAGTTAAAGTGTGTTACAAATTTGATGTATCAATGATGTCAGCTCTATTAGTTTCTGCTTGTTTTATTCCCGTCAAAAAAAATGTTAATAAGAAATGTAAACCTATGTGCGTTGTTCTATTTTTCAGTGGCTATTGCAGCTGGTCGAAGGTTGGCCATGCGGCTGTTCGCTGGCAAGAAAGATTTGAAACTCAGCTACGACAATATTCCAACCGTTGTTTTCTCTCACCCCCAGTAGGAACCATTGGCTTTACTGAAGGTAAGGTTGTTTTTTAAAGTGAGCGAAAAAGGGGAGTGATTTTACTGCTGCATTTATACTTAAATCGTCAAGAATAAATTCTATTATTGGCCACTCAGGTTAGGGGGTGCATTAGTGTCACTGCAATGTTGACTAGAGGTTACAACACAGGAGCTCCCACTAGTTTTGAAAGTTGAGAAGAGGTCCCAATGCGAAATTGGGGAAACTGTGAAGCCAAGCCGTTTACAACCTTAGCATTTAGTTATCTTGTACACTTGGCGTTTTTCAAATTTATTTATGTTTGTCACTGTAACATACTTATAGTTTTGAAGAGGATTCCCCTAGGAGAGGAGAACCTATGACGTAATCAATTTTAGTGTGTGTAAAACCCCTATTGAGTTTGTGACGTTATCGTTTTGGTGTGACCTAGTATCGATTCGTTTATATCTGGAAATGGAGAGAATGCTGTAGAAATGTGTCGAAATGTTAAGAATGCTGTGGAAATTTCCGTTCTAGAAATATCTTTGTTTTGGATTATAATTATCGGGGTTACCCATGATAGGGAAGAGAGTACAAGAAATATAACGTAGATTCCACCTCGTTTTATACCAGCTCACATTGGATATATTTGTACATTTGCTTCATCCATCGATTGATTGTTGACTGACCATAATAAATATAGCCTTGTTATAATTATTAATCGAGTCTTGGTGTTACTAGATAGTCTACATCAACATCTAGGTAACAGTCAATTCAATTAAAAATACCTTCATAAGTTTCCTTGTCATCAGTTTTGATTAATTGTTGCATTAAAATAAATAATTTTTGATCGTTTGTGTTCATATTCATAGAGGAAGCAAATTCCAAGTATGGGAAAGAAAACGTGAAAATTTACTCGTCTGACTTTGTGCCCATGTACTACGCAATGTTGGAACACAAAATGCGATGCACCATGAAATTGGTGTGTGCTCTGCCAGAGGAAAAGGTAATTGGTTTTAATTTTTGTTGTTGTTGTTTCTACGGGAATGGGTAAAGGTATTTGGTTTTCTTTTGTGTTTTTTTTCTTGGGTTATGATGATGAAGAAGGTTAATTGATTTTCTTTTGGTTTTGTTTTTTCTATGGGGATGGGGAAAGGTAACTGATTTTCTTTTTTGTATTTTTTGTTTTTTAGGGGATGGGGATGAGTAAAGGTAATTGGTTTTCTTTTTTTTTTGTATTCTTTGTTTTTTAGGGGATGGGGGTGAGGAAAGGTAATTGGTTTTCTTTTTGTTACATTTTGTTTATTTTTAGGGGATGGTTTTTATTTTATTTGTAGGGGATGGATAGGGTAACGGTAATTGGTTTTCTATATTGTTTTCCTTATTGGGAGGATGATGTAAAGGGGATAGGCTCGTTACTTTTGCGGTTGCTTCCGTTTTCTTTTTCTTAATTTTCTCTTCTTGTATGATAAATTGTGATCATAATCATAAATGACATCAGTAAGTACCTAAGGCAATTAACTTACTGACCCCCAAAGCGCTGATATATTGTTATCTTTTTCTTCAAATACTTCAATTGCTACGTCAATGTAGTGTTAGTGTGAACATCTTACACAATCAAACATGAGACACACATGTAAGGAAAATAGAGAAGAATGCCCCCCCCCTCCCCCCCCAATCCCCCCACCCCCCAACCCAGCTCAATTTCTTGTGGAATGCCTCAATTTATTTCTGTCAATGTAAAAGTATCAAATATGCATACAGACTGTTTGTAATTTGAGTAATTTGTTTAGTATGGCCAATTGTTTAGTACGTACAATTTCATTGCAATGTCTGATTAAAGTAAATGGTAGATTCTGTATTCTATATGTAATAAAAGTCAAGTTCCTTCAAGGCCATTACGGTTCACAGAGTTTTTTCCGGTTTCAATATCGTGAAGCGGAACCCCTCCCCCAACCCAAGAAAAATGGAGGAAATTCGTGGGTAATTGGATCGCAAGGGGTGTCACGCCCTATGCAATTAAGTCAAATAAGTCAAGTCAAGAAACGGAACAGGTGATAATAATCACCTTCTGGACTGGACGCTAGTCTGACTCAGGTTTTTACTCCCAAGCTAGTGCTTGTACCCATTTGCACCTGAGTTGAGAGGGGAAAATGCACATTAAGTGTCTTTTCACAAGAAATTCAACGACAGGCCTGGCTTTGCCAGGATTCGAACCCGGACCTCATGATCCCAAGTCTGGCAACCAAACCACTCGCCACTGACACCATATGCTATATGTAGTCTGTGTCTAATATAACTACATGGTAAATTCTTTATTTGATATTACGTAGTCTGTGTCTATGTAATTACATGGTAGATTCAGTAGTCTATATTATATTATATTTTGGTCTGTGAAAGTGACCAGTTTAACTTTTCTGCCTCAAAAGGTTGTCGGCTTGCATATGGTAGGCCAAGGATGCGATGAAATGCTTCAAGGTTTTGGCGTGGCGATCAAAATGGGGGCCACAAAGGCGCAGTTTGACGAGTGCGTGGCCATTCATCCGACTTCCTCCGAAGAGATCGTCACCATGAGATGAGATCATATTATGGAGGAGATAAAATATCCAAGGGCCAAGATGTGATGGATCTTTGTTGAATGTTTATGTACACTTTTATAATTTAATTTAATAGATATTGACATATCATCGGTGATACTGTCTAAAGATGTAAGTCTGTGTGACGTAATTTTTCAGGAAAAGCAAAAAAGGTAATAAATCATCGAATAGGGCTGCAACTATGTTATATTTTTTGATTTCAATTTAATAATTATTTTAGTCTTGAGAATGTAGTGAAAGGAAAAAATAATTAATTGTGCTCAAAATGAACTTTGACGGTTAAAGTTCACGTTTTTGAAAGATCTTAACCATTAAGTCCTCTCATTGATTAAGGATGTTAGAGGTTCAAGGCAAGAAGAAAAACGGACATCTTCATTTAGATCATGTGCATAACAAGAGCTTTTCTATTGGCTCAAGGCCTCCAAATGTTTATGAAGACATGAAAGGAGCATGCGTTTGGTCATTGAAAGCACAGATCTCATATCCCATAAATCATGGACTTCGCATTTAGGCAGTTTCACCGATGATATTTATATATATATATTATATTTTTTACGTTTCCTTCATTTTCTGGGTTTTCATTTTCTGGACCTTTGTCATATTTTGATATATTTAGACTTGAAATGTCATGAATCTGTGATGTAGATGCTGTTTCGCGTTTGTTTTGTGGTCTTCGTCAGATGAGCGAATGAACATTTAGGCCTGTAGTGAAAAGTTCCCATTCACATTAACCCTCAAAAATGCAATTTTTCAAAATCTTGCTCAAAACCTGCAGTGACAAATTTAGCAAACGTTTTTAACCCATAGAATACATTATTGTATTACGCCATTAGATATTATTTTACTAGGGTTCAATAGAGGAGATAGGATCATTGCATGTTTGATGTTTAATCATTCAAAATTATGGTGATATTATTAAGCAATTTATAGAAGTAATTTATTTTTACTTTCGTCAAATGTCATATGTATGATGTCAGTGATTGATAAAATATTCAGACCAAAATTTCATTTATGGGTATATTAACGTTTGTCTTGTTTTATTTCAGTTTTGTTTTTAGTTTTGACTAAAAACTTAAAAATATTTTGAAAATGGAGAAGAAATTTATGGTGCCACGTTGTTCACATTGTGCTTGTTGTATGTATAAATCTCCCCTTGCTGGTAGCAGTTTAAATACTGGAAGGATAAAGGGCCAAGATTCTTAGTTTAAAAAGTCCACAGAGTTCTGCTTGGATCATGATGAAACGAAGAAGCAAAATAGGCATCAAAATTCAAATTATATTGAAACATTAAAAAAAAATTATCACAAGGTGTTTCTGTAGCATTTTCTGGAGTCGTCACCTTTTATCATTTTGACGGGGGACTCGGTAGTCCAGAGGCAAGGTGTCAGTCTCTCAACCAAAAGGTCATGGGTTCAAACCACACCAACAGTTAAAAAATTTTCTTGAGTTTTTTTAATGAAATCTACCCATCCCGGTAGGTGGATCAACACCTAGTCTAATTTGAGGCGGACGATGATAAGGAGGTCCCGTGTGCAAATCACAACATTCTGTGCACTTTCACTTTAAAGATCACTGTAGTTGTGGATGTGAGTAAATCATATTTAAATCGAATGACGAAACGAAGAAACAAAATAGACATCAAAATACAAATAATATTGAAACATTCAAAAAGACGTTGAAAACAGTTATGACAAGATGTTTGTTTTTCTGTATCATTTGCTGGAATCGTCACCTTTTATCTAGTTGACTACTTCAATCTCCTGCGGCTCCTGTTCTACTTGGAAGCAGTCATAATTCAGTTACTGATATTACTTTTAGTAAAGTTGCCAACCAATACGTAAAAACACGTATTTAGTATGTTATTTTTTACTTTGAGTCAGTAAGTCTGTATTTACCTTGAAAAGCATGATTATTAGAATTAACTATTTAAAAAAAAAAGGAAATCCTTTACTTAATGACAGAGATTGGATTGAGATTGGGATGAAAGTCTGGAGCCGCCATTCTGAGTTCGCAAAACTACTGTTGCACTTTGTCAGAAAGGCCAGCGATTGGCAGATTTTTTGTTTTACAGGAATATTACGGGCTGTCATGCAAGGAAAAATTAATTTGCATGGTCAGGATTTGAAAAGGTTGGCAGTCATGCTTTAAAAAGGCATCACGGCTACGCTTATGGCTTATGGCATGTCTACTGGCTCAGTGATGGAGATCGCTGTTGGAATATTGTTTTCAACTTATAATAAATTGAAATCAGTTGCAAGATTGAATTGAAAAGTATCAGATAAGAAAATGTGTAAAGTTGTATGTGCTGAGCTCAAAGGTTGCTGTTGGGAGGTTTGAGTAGGAAAGGCGAGGAGGAAGGGAGGGAAGGGGGATGGGTGGGGTTGCTTTGGGTTAGGGATTGTGATAGATCTAATCGCTGTCAATATAACATTATAACTCGGTTTTTGTTAAGAAGGTTTGGGTAGGAAAGGCGAGGGAGGGAAGGGGGGGGTTGTTTTGGGTTAGGGATTGTGATAGATCTAATCGCTGTCAATATAACATTATAACTCGCAAAATGTTTTTGTTAAGAAGGCTTGGGTAGGAAAGGCGAGGGAGGGAAGGGGGGATGGGTGGGGTTGTTTTGGGTTAGGGATTGTGATAGATCTAATCGCTGTCAATATAACATTATAACTCGCAAAAATGTTTTTGTTAAGAAGGTTTGGGTAGGAAAGACGAGGGAGGGAAGGGGGATGGGTGGGGTTGTTTTGGGTTAGGGATTGTGATAGATCTAATCGCTGTCTATATAACATTATAACTCGCAAAATGTTTTTGTTAAGAAGTGTTGCCCCTGCCATATACGATTATTCTTTCATGCAGCTTAATGTTCACAGGTGGTGAATTGTCTCCGTTTTATTTTATTTTCACTCCCAATTTTCTTCTTTCATAAAATGTCCTGTCTACGCAGCTTTATGGTAATTTGCTTTCATTTTCATTAACACATTTTTGGTTCCTATATTAGACATTTTGATAATCACTACATACTACTAACACTCGCTGGAAATTATGTGCTACCAGTAGCCTGAGTTTTAGACTGGTGGACTTGATATCATGAGGTCCTGGGTTCGAATCTTACACATGTAAAAAAAAACAAATTTCCCGTTGGGATGCAAAACCATAGATGTTTTTGAATTGAATGGAATCCTGGCAGTGCTAGCCCCGACATTGTGTTCCTTGGGAACAATACATGATAGGCATTTCCCCTTTCGTCCCAGGTGCAAATTCGCACCAGGTATCAGCTGGGGGAGTGAAGCCTGCGACAGACCAGCCGTCTTTTTTCCAGGAGGTGATGTACTACACCTGATTCACTTCATCGGTGGCCGAGCAGTTAGGCTGCCAGACTTTGGAGCATGAGGTCCCTGTTTCAAATCCTGCTAAGTCTGACATTTGTGTTCCTTGGGAAAGACATTGAACACGCATTTTCCCACTTGACCCAGATGCAAATGTGTACAAGCGCTAACTTGGGAGTAAAAACCTGCATCAGACTAGCGTCCTATCCAGGAGGTGATTATTTTCACCTGTTCAGCTTCATGCTATAGAAACCGGGATGAGCTCCAGCTCTATGGGCTGTAATGGTCTTACCGAAACTTTACCCACTTCATACAATAGAAACCAGGATAAGCTCTAGCTCTAGCGGCCATAATAAACTTGAAAGAACTTTGCTTATTAATGTGTGTTATTATGAAATCCGTTATCTTCATATTATAAGTATGTTTACTACATGTCGTAGCTCCTATTTATTTGGCTACTGCCTGCCTGTGTGTGTAAACAGATATTATAGCTCTTTCAATTTTTTTGTGATTTTCCATGTCATTATTATTATTATTATTCAGTGGCCTTTAAAATGTTCATTGGAATCAAAAATAAATTTATTCAGTTTTCTACCCCTGTTTTGTGTTAAAATTAAAAAAAAATCATGATGTAACCTTTTTTTTGTGAGCGTTTCTTTAGGGTGGTGAGGTTATGAACGTTTCTTTAAGGTATTGAGAGTTTCTCTAGGGTTGTGAGGTTATGAGAATTTTGTTTAGGGTTGTGAGGTTATGAGTGTTTCTTTAGGGTTGTGAGAGTTTCTTTAGGGTTGTGAGAGTTTCTTTAGGGTTGTGAGAGTTTCTTTAGGGTTGTGACAGTTTCTTTAGGGTTGTGAGAGTTTCTTTACGGTTGTGACAGTTTCTTTAGGGTGGTTAGAGTTTCTTTAGGGTTGTGAGAGTTTCTTTAGGGTTGTGACAGTTTCTTTAGGGTGGTTAGAGTTTCTTTAGGGTTGTGAGAGTTTCTTTACGGTTGTGAGAGTTTTTTTAGGGTTGTGAGAGTTTCTTTAGGGTTGTGAGAGTTTCTTTAGGGTGATTAGAGTTTCTTTAGGGTTGTGAGAGTTTTTTAGGGTTGTGAGGTTATGAGCATCTCTTTCGGGTCGTGAGACTGAGTTTCTTTTAGGGTTGTGAGAGTTTCTTTAGGGTTGTGAGAGTTGAGATTTTCTTTAGGGTGATTAGAGTTTCTTTAGGGTGTTTAGAGTTTCTTTAGGGTGATTAGAGTTTCTTTAGGGTGGTTCGAGTTTCTTTAGGATGGTGAGAGTTTCTTTAGGGTGGTGAGAGTTTCTTTAGGGTGGTGAGAGTTTCTTTAGAGTGATTAGAGTTTCTTTAGGGTGGTGAGAGTTTATTTAGGGCGATTAGAGTTTCTTTAGGGTGGTGAGAGTTTTTTGAGGATGGTGAGAGTTTCTTTAGGGTTGTGAGAGTATCTTTAGGATGGTGAGGAGAGTTTCTTTAGGGTGGTGAGAGTTTCTTTAGGGTGGTGAGAGTTTCTTTCAGGTGGTTAGAGTTTCTTTAGGGTGATTAGAGTTTCTTTAGGGTGGTGAGAGTTTCTTTAAGGTGGTTAGAGTTTCTTTAGGGTGGTGAGATTTTCTTTAGGGTGGTTAGAGTTTCTTTAGGGTGATTAATAAGAGTTTCTTTAGAGTCGTTAGAGCTTCTTTAGGGTGGTGAGAGTTGAGAGTTTCTTTAGTTGTTAGAGTTTCTTTAGAGTTGTTAGAGCTTCTTTAGGATGGTGAGAGTTGAGAGTTTCTTTAGTTGTTAGAGTTTCTTTAGAGTTGTCTTTTTAGGTGGTGAGAGTTGAGAGTTTCTTTAGTTGTTAGAGTTTCTTTAGGGTGATTAGAGTTTCTTTATGGTGATTAGAGTTTCTTTAGGGTGATTAGAGTTTCTTTAGGGTGATTAGAGTTTCTTTATGGTGGTTAGAGTTTCTTTAGGGTTATTAGAGTTTCTTTAGGGTGATTAGAGTTTCTTTAGGGTGATTAGAGTTTCTTTTTAATGTGGTTAGAGTTTCTTTAGGGTGATTAGTTAGAGTTTCTTTAGAGTTGTTAGAGTTTCTTTAGGGTAGTTAGAGTTTCTTTAGGGTAGTTAGAGTTTCTTTAGGGTAGTTAGAGTTTCTTTAGGGTAGTTAGAGTTTCTTTAGGGTAGTTAGAGTTTCTTTAGGGTAGTTAGAGTTTCTTTAGGGTGGTTAGAGTTTCTTTAGGGTAGTTAGAGTTTCTTTAGGGTAGTTAAAGTTTCTTTAGGGTGGTTAGAGTTTCTTTAGGGTAGTTAGAGTTTCTTTAGGGTAGTTAGAGTTGCTTTAGGGTAGTTAGAGTTTCTTTAGGGTAGTTAGAGTTTCTTTAGGGTAGTTAGAGTTTCTTTAGGGTAGTTAGAGTTTCTTTAGGGTAGTTAGTTTCTTTATGGTGGTTAGAGTTTCTTTAGGGTAGTTAGAGTTTCTTTAGGGTAGTTAGAGTTTCTTTAGGGTAGTTAGAGTTTCTTTAGGGTAGTTAGAGTTTCTTTAGGGTAGTTAGAGTTTCTTTAGGTGGTTAGAGTTTCTTTAGGGTAGTTAGAGTTTCTTTAGGGTAGTTAGAGTTTCTTTAGGGTGGTTAGAGTTTCTTTAGGGTGGTTAGAGTTTCTTTAGGGTAGTTAGAGTTTCTTTAGGGTAGTTAGAGTTTCTTTAGGGTAGTTAGAGTTTCTTTAGGGTAGTTAGAGTTTCTTTAGGTGGTTAGAGTTTCTTTAGGTAGTTAGAGTTTCTTTAGGGTAGTTAGAGTTTCTTTAGGGTGGTTAGAGTTTCTTTATGGTAGTTAGAGTTTCTTTAGGCTGGTTAGAGTTTCTTTAGGGTGGTGAGTTGAGAGTTTCTTTAGGGTGGTTAGAGGTTCTTTAGGGTGATTAGAGTTTCTTTAGGGTGGTTTAGTTTCTTTAGGATGGTGAGAGTTTCTTTAGGTTGGTGAGTTTCTTTAGGGTGGTGAGAGTTTCTTTAGAGTGATTAGAGTTTCTTTAGGGTGGTGAGAGTTTATTTAGGGCGGTTAGAGTTTCTTTAGGGTGGTGAGAGTTTCTTGAGGATGGTGAGAGTTTCTTTAGGGTGGTGTGAGAGTATCTTTAGGATGGTGAGAGAATTTCTTTAGGGTGGTGAGATTTTCTTTAGGGTGGTGAGAGTTTCTTTAGGGTGGTGAGAGTTTCTTTCAGGTGGTTAGAGTTTATTTTATGGTGATTAGAGTTTCTTTAGGGTGGTGAGAGTTTCTTTAAGGTGGTTAGAGTTTCTTTAGGGTGGTGAGATTTTCTTTAGGGTGGTTAGAGTTTCTTTAGGGTGATTAATTAGAGTTTCTTTAGGGTGGTGAGATTTTCTTTAGGGTGGTTAGAGTTTCTTTAGGGTGATTAATTAGAGTTTCTTTAGAGTCGTTAGATTTTCTTTAGGGTGGTGAGAGTTTTGTTTCGGGTGATTAGAGTTTTTTAGGGTGGTTAGAGCTTCTTTAGAGTTGTTAGAGTTTCTTTAGGGTGATTAATTAGAGTTTCTTTAGGATTGTAAGGTTATGAGTTTCTTGAGGATGGTTAGGTTTCTTTAGGGTGGTGAGAGCTTCTTTAGGGTGGTGAGAGTTGAGAGTTTCTTTAGAGTTGTTAGAGTTTCTTTAGGGTGATTAGAGTTTCTTTATGGTGGTTAGAGTTTCTTTAGGGTGATTAGTTAGAGTTTCTTTAGAGTTGTTAGAGTTTCTTTAGGGTAGTTAGAGTTTCTTTAGGGTGGTGAGTTGAGAGTTTCTTTAGGGTGGTTAGAGGTTCTTTAGGATTGTAAGGTTATGAGTTTCTTGAGGATGGTTAGAGTTTCTTTAGGTTATAAGGTTATGAGAGTTTCTTTAGGATGGTGAGAGTTTCTTAAGGGTGGTTAGACTTTCTTTAGGGTGGTTAGT
>JAXRKP010000384.1:105000-120000 GCA_037039925.1 Doris montereyensis | reverse complement strand
TTTTAATTGACGGACATTGTTTCAACTTGACAGACAATGTTTTAGATTGACAGACATTGTTTTAGATTGACAGACATTGTTTTAGATTGACATATATTGTTTTATATTGACAGATATTGTTTCAACTTGACGGACATTCTTTTAGATTGACGGATATTGTTTTAGATTGACAGACATTGTTTCAACTTGACAATATTGTTTTAGATTGAAGGACATTGAACTATGGACATTGTTTCAACTTGACGGACATTGTTTTAACTTGACGGATATTGTTTCAATTTGAAGGACATTGTTTCAACTTGACGGACGTTGTTTCAACTTGACAACATTGTTTCAATTTGAAGGACATTGTTTCAACTTGACGGACATTGTTTCAATTTGACGGACATTGTTTTAACTTGATGGACATTGTTTCAACTTGATAGACATTGTTTTAGATTGAAGGACATTGTTTCAACTTGACGGACATTGTTTCAACTTGAAGGACATTGTTTCAACTTGATGGACACTGTTTCAACTTGACAACATTGTTTTAACTTGATTTGTTTCAACTTGACGGACATCGTTTCAATTTGAAGGACATTGTTTCAACTTGACGGACATCGTTTCAATTTGAAGGACATTGTTTCAACTTGATGGACATTGTTTCAACTTGACAACATTGTTTTAGATTGAAGGACATTGGATTGAAGGACATTGTTTCAACTTGACGGACATTGTTTCAACTTGACGGACATTGTTTCAACTTGACGGACATTGTTTTAGATTGACGGACATTGTTTCAACTTGACAGACATTGTTTTAGATTGACAGACATTGTTTTAGATTGACAGACATTGTTTTAGATTGACAACATTGTTTTAGATTTACAGACATTGTTTCAATTTGACTGACGTTGTTTCAGATTGACATACAGTATTTCAAGATGAAAGACATTGTTTCAATTTGACAGACTTTGTCTCAATTTGACATACCTCCTTTCCATTTGACGGACATTGTTTCAATTTGACAGAAACCGTTTTGATTTGACAGACATCGTTTCAAATGACAAACATTGTTTCAGATTAACGGATATTGCTTCAGTATGAAGGACATGGCTTTAAAACAGCTGTAACTCGTGTTACCATTATTTTGTTGCAAAAGGTATCGGCTATAGATTTCAGTCAAAATAACAAACTGCATTAAGATGACAATTCGTGGACAAGAAAAGAGAAAAAACGCATTAATTCTTCATTTCTGATTTCCTTTGAAGTCATTAACACTAACACTAACACGGCCTACCATTACTTTGTAAGTCTTTGATTTAAGATCAGATGAGATAAGATAAGATAAGATAAGATAATCTTTATCAGTCCTTTTGGGAAATTTGTTTTAGTCACAATTTCATAACATATTTTCACAAACAAATTATATTTTCTTAAATAATATAATATGATACATATTATATAGAATAATAATAACCATGACGATCATATATTTTATGACAATATCTTATATAACCAATAAGAAACATCTCTCTCTCTCTCTCTCTCTCTCTCTCTCTCTCTCTCTCTCTCTCTCTCTCTCTCTCTCTCTCTCTCTCTCTGTGCCTCTGTCTGTCTGTCTGTCTGTCTGTCTGTCTGTCTGTCTGTCTGTCTGTCTGTCTGTCTCTCTCTCTCTCTCTCTCTCTCTCTCTCTCTCTCTCTCTCTCTCTCTCTCTCTCTCTCTCTCTCTCTCTCTCTCTCTCTCTCTCTCTCGTGTAGACGCTTTTGCCACTCATTCCTGTGATACCACGGAGGTTATGAAGAAATAAAATACTACAGTACAATGCACGTGCGTAGGGTCATTCTAGATTATTTGAGATCTACGTTCATTGAGTCATATGAATTTGAGTGATACGGTCAACAGGGGTTTATACTGATGACTAAAGTCTTAGGTTTAATATTTAGTTGTGCAGCGTCATTCAACTCATGTGTTGATGACGATCAGATCATAACTTTGTCATCATGAAGGAATTGTGTATGTGTGTGTGTGTGTGTGTGTGTGCGCGTGTGTGTGTGTGCCAGAAAATGGGCTGTACTCCTGACAATGGTTCAAATACCTGAATACCAGGCATTTCATTCAAGTAGACACTGTGGAGATTGGTGGCCATTTTGGCAAGGTGTAAGATAATAATATTGCCAGTCCGCTGTACACCTGTAGGAGAACCTTTACAACGTGTCGCGTCTGCTATTTATTGTCGTGTTTCCTTTGTGGCCAGTTTGTTCTTGATACTGTAAAGGTATTATTTTAAAACGTTGATTTTAGTCATTGATTGATTTATTTATTTGATATTTAAAATGTATTTATTTGTTTATATATTCATTTATTAATGATAATTGATATCCATTTATATCACTATTCATTTATGAATTTATATTCATTTATATATTTATTCATTCATCCATGTATCTATTTATTCATTTATCTATTTATTTATTTATGTACTTATTTCTTTTTTTTTTATTTATTCATTTAGTCATGCATTAATTCCTATTCATTTTTTCATTTATTCACTCATCCATTTATTTATTTACTTATTTATTTATCTATTTACTTGATAAAATCTATTTAGTTTGTTTATTTATCTTTTTTAATAGAAAAGGCAGGATAATCTCAAAGTTACGAACTTATCAGTAAAGGTTGGCCTATCAGAAAAGCATTAAAATGTGCCTAATCTATTTCCATGAAAAATTGGTTAAATCCAGTAAGTAACATTAAAAAAATCTACTTAAGAAGACAACTGTACATCATCACAGCCACCACCACTACCGCTACTACTACTACTACTACTACTACTACTACTACTACTACTACTACTACTACTACTACTACTACTACTACTACTACTACTACTACTTACTACTACTACTACTACTACTACTACTACTACTACTACTACTACTACTACTACTACCGACTACTACGACTACTACGACTACTACTACTACTACTACTACTACTACGACTACTACTACTACTACTACTACTACTACTACTACTACTACTACTACTACTACTACTACTACTACTACTACTACTACTACTACTACTACTACTACTACTACTACTACTACTACTAATAATAATAATAATAATAACTAATAATAATAATAATAATAATAATAATAATAATAATAATAATAATAATAATAATAATAATAATAATAATAATAATAATAATGATCTTAATAATAATAATAATAATAATAATAATAATAATAATAATAATAATAATAATAATAATAATAATAATAATAATAATAATAATAATAATAATAATAATAATAAAATATAATAATAATGATACATGTAATAATAATTATTTGTGTGCTGCATTGAACGAATGATCCATTGTAGCTTTCCCATGTCATACCTTGTCCAATCCTTTCCCCATCTGATATGATGAAATCTCACTGCTGCGTCATGTTGATTGATTTGAAGACATTCGTCCTTTTCTTTTTTACATTTCCTTACCAGAAATATCAAAACCAAGCAACCCCCACTCCCAATACAATCTCAAAATAACAAAAAAAAAACCACTATAAAACAAACAAACTACAAATCCCAAAACAAACAAGCCTCTTAAAGTGAGAGACACCATGGCGAGAAACAACGTTCCATGTCCACCCTACGATCACATATCACCGACAGCGCCCTCTCCTTCCGGGAGTAACAACGACAGCAGACGACCGTTGCTTAACCCAGTCGTGCTCCCAGTACACGCAACTATGATGGAATACCCTGACCATGCTGGGAAAAATTTGCCAAAGCCGGTCCCCACCCCTTTCACCCAGGCAACCCGGGATTTCCAGGCGACCAGTCAAACTCACCATCACCAACACATCAATAATGACTTCCTTGGATACCAGGAACAACCCCTAGTTACGAGAGCCACCTTTCTCCCCAGCCTATCGGATTCGTGCCATCAAACGGCACGATGCCGCCTCCCTTCTCCTCTCCCTCTCCCTCTCCTCCCTCCCCTCCCCCACAGTATATACCAGTTCGAGATTTCCGGGATGGACATTCAAGCAGCAACAGCAGTGACGGTTATTCGAAATATCCACCCCCGCCCCGGCTCTCACCTCGATACCTCCGTCAGACTCCACCAATCTACACCACGAAGTGAAGATCTACGGTGTTCACCGCACCCTCGACGGCCAGGTGATGTCTATGATCTATATTACTATAATAATGATAATAATATGTATAGAGTAAAGGTAAAGTTCCCTCAAGGCCGTTACGGCCCATGGCGCTGGAGCTTATTGTCTCGGTTTCAATAGCGTGAAGCGGAACATGCGATAATAAATCATCTCCTGGACAGGACGCTAGTCTGAAGCATGTTTTTACTCCCTGCTAGTGTTTGCACCCATTTACACCTGGGTCGAGAGGGGAAACTGCATGTTAAGCACAACGGCGGGCTAGTTTGGTTAGGATTCAAACATGGGACCTTCATGATTCCCAGTCCGGACAGCCTAACCACTCGACCACCGTCACCACATATTATATATGCACTGTCACAAAAGGAAACGTACATCCCATCTCAAAACTAAACGTACAAAAAAGGACAAAATTACGGAAACGAAATATCTTCAGAAGTTAATTTATTGACTGCAACAGAATTAGAATGAAAAGATGAACCGGTTGAAATCACAAAACAAATCACCCTTATGAAATATGAGCGGTAAGTTGTAGAAATGATTCTAAGTCACATGTACAAAAACATGCGTATCTTTTTGCGTACATTACAAAATAGGCTTGTATGATAATAGTTTATAAATGAGTAAGTTCTATTTTTGTCGCCAATGTTTTCGAAATGTTAAAAGATTGGTAAAGAAAAAAGGTTAAAAAATTCATGTTCTAAATATATTGAAAAGTTTCAATCAATATACCATATCATCGTAGCTATACACCCAGCAATATATTGTCGTATGTATATACCCAGCAATATTCTATCGTAGGTATGCACCCAGCAATACATTGTCGTAATTATACACCCAGCAATACATTGTCGTAATTATACACCCAGCAATACATTGTCGTAATTATACACCCAGCAATATATTGTCGTAGGTATATACCCAGCAATATTCTATCGTAGGCACACACCCAGCAATATATTATCGTAGAAATACACCCAGCAATATATTACCATAGGAATACACCCAGCAATATTCTATCGTAGGCATACACCCAGCAATATTCTATCGTAGGCATACACCCAGCAATATTATATCGTAGGAATACACCCAGCAATATATTGTCGTAGGTATATATCCAGCAATATTCTATCGTAGGCACACACCCAGCAATATATTATCGTAGGTATACACCCAGCAATATATTATCGTAGGTATACACCCAGCACAATATTATCGTAGGAATACACCCAGCAATATTATCCTAGGAATATACCCAGCAATATATTATCGTAGGTATACACCCAGCACAATATTATCGTAGGAATACACCCAGCAATATTCTATCGTATGTATACACCCAGCAATATTCTATCGTATGTATACACCCAGCAATATTCTATCGTAGGTATACACCAGCAATATTCTATCGTATGTATACACCCAGCAATATTCTATCGTATGTATACACCCAGCAATATTCTATCGTAGGTATACACCCAGCACAATATTATCGTAGGAATATACCCAGCACAATATTATCGTAGGAATATACCCAATATATTGCAATATCCCAGCAATATATTGTTGTAGGAATACACCCAACAATATATTATCGTATGTATACATCCAGCAATATATTATCGTAGGAATACACCCAGCAATATTATATCGTAGGAATACACCCAGCAATATATTATCGTAGGTATACACCCAGCAATATAGTATCGTAGGTATGCACCCAACACAATATTATCGTATGAATATACCCAGCAATATATTGTCGTAGGTTTATACCCAGCAAAATATTATCGTAGGTATACACCCAGCAATATATTGTCGTAGGTTTATACCCAGCAATATATTATCGTATGTATACACCCAGCAATAAATTATCGTATGTTTACACCCAGCAATATATTATCGTATGTATACACCCAGCAATAAATTATCGTATGTTTATACCCAGCAATATATTATCGTATGTTTATACCCAGCAGTATATTATCGTATGTTTATACCCAGCAATATATTATCGTATGTTTATACCCAGCAGTATATTATCGTATGTTTATACCCAGGAACATATTATCGTAGGTATACACCCAGCAATATATTGTCGTAATTATACACCCAGCAATATATTGTCGTAATTATACACCCAGCAATATATTGTCGTAATTATACACAGCAATATATTGTGGTAGGTATACACCCAGCAATATATTGTCGTAATTATACACCCAGCAATATATTGTCGTAATTATACACCCAACAATATATTATCGTAGGTATCTACACGGCAATATATTATCGTAGATATACACCCAGCAATATATTGTCGTAATTATACACCCAGCAATATATTGTCGTAATTATACACCCAGCAATATATTGTCGTAGGTATATACACAGCAATAGATTGTCGTAGGTATATACACAACAATAGATTGTCGTAATTATACACCCAGCAATGATTGTCGTAGGTATACACCCAACACTATATACACGGCAATATATTATCGTAGGTATACACCCAGCAATATATTGTCGTAGGTATACACCCAGCAATATATTATCGTAGGTATACACCAGCAATATATTGTCGTAGGTATATACCCAGCAATATATTATCGTAGGTATACACCCAGCAATATATTGTCGTAGGTATACACCCAGCAATATATTGTCGTAGGTATATACACATCAATATACTATAATATCATAGCCATACACTAAGCAAATGTATTGTCGTAGGTATATACACAGCAATATACTATAATATCATAGCTATATACCAATCAATGTATTGTCGTAGGGTCGTTATGTCCCCGACAAATGAACAGTTAAAAAAAACGCTTTGTTAAAACATAATCATGAAAAAGCCACAAATTAAAAGCTTCAACACCTCCATAAGTAGCTCAAGCTTGAAACACACCGGAGTACGCAATACAGATACAGATACAGATTGAATAATGTGATTAAAACGTCTTTCTTCCTCAGATGTCTGGACCAGATACGATTGTCGTCTTAAAAAAAGGTAAGAATTGTCTGTAACGTAACTGCTTAGCTTTGGTTATAATAAATAATGAAGAAATTCGTAACTGTGTCCTAAGACTGATTGTCCTCCAATCGTTATAAAAAATAACAACAAACAAAGATATTATTCCTCATCGTAAGTACACCGTATTCAATTGAACGATACATTGTACAATATCATGCCAATGGTTATTTTTAGGTATGAACAAGCCAGTGAGTATGCACGCACTTGTGTGTGTGTGTGTGTGTGTGTGTGTGTGTGTGTGTGAGCGCTATGAACGCTACGTATGCCCGTTGTCCACTACGATACAAATGATAAGCTAAAGAATAATATTATAAACTAAAAGTAATATTATAGGATAAGCATGTTGTCATCAGTAGAAAATTATGCTATCGTAAGTTTAGATTTGACCATAAGCTGAAAGAAGATGTAGTAGTAGTAGTAGTAGTAGTAGTAGTAGTAGTAGTAGTAGTAGTAGTAGTAGTAGTAGTAGTAGTAGTAGTAGTCGTGGTAGTAATAGTAATAGTAGTAGTAGTAATAGTAGTAGCAGCAGCAGCAGCAGCAGCAGCAGCAGTAGTAGTAGTAGTAGTAGTAGTAGTAGTAGTAGTAGTAGTAGTAGTAGTAGTAGTAGTAGTAGTAGTAGTAGTAGTAATAGTAATAGTAGTAGTAATAGTAGTGGTAGTGGTGGTAGTGGTGGTGGTGGTGGGGTGGAAGACAAGGAAGAAGAAGAAGAAGAAGAAGAAGAAGAAGAAGAAGAAGAAGAAGAAGAAGAAGAAGAAGAAGAAGAAGAAGAAGAAGAAGAAGAAGAAGAAGAAGAAGAAGAAGAAGAAGAAGAAGAAGAAGAAGAAGAAGAAGAAGAAGAAGAAGAAGAAGAAGAAGAAGAAGAAGAAAAAGAAGAAGAAGAAGAAGAAGAAGAAGAAGAAGAAGAAGAAGAAGAAGAAGAAGAAGAAGAAGAAGAAACAACAACAAGTAAATATTATTATGGACATGATAACCATAATTTCTAATTATAACCCCACGCCTTGACCAATCAACGTGCCCCATCCCACAGGCGGCCCGTCAGGCATTGTTTACACTGCTTTCTGAGTGTCATCTTCCTCCTTGGCTGATTGTCTGGATTTGCCTGGTAAGAGGTCTTGTTGAGGTCACGTGACATTATCACATTGATGGCTGTCCTAGCTACATGTACATGTATGGCGATGTCGTCTCATACTCGTTATAAAACGTGGTGTTAATGTTATCACGTGGTAATAAACTTGTGTCGAGTTCCTTAGGCATTGTGACGTATTATTAGATGGGCCACACTTGGAATTATAACCACAGTGTAATAGGATCTACAAGTGCGTCGTGGTTTTAATATCATTAACGCAAGTACGCATCTAAGTTGTGTGTGTGTGTGTGTGTGTGTGTATGTGTGTTTGTGTGTGTGTGTATGTTTTTTTTAAGTGTATATGCGTTTTGTAAATATCTTTCATTTCTTTTGTCTAGCACGATGACAATAATCATTATTGCCATCAACATCAATACCAATAATATTCTTGTCATAATTATACCATAGCCCAGTGCCAACTTGCGGATTGAATCGCGTTGAGAGCGATATATATATATATATATATATATATATATATATATATATATATATATATATATATATATATATATATATATATATATATATATATATATATATATATATATATATATATATATATATATATATATATATATATATATATATATATATATATATATATATATATATATATATATATATATATTTATATAAAGAGAGAGAGAGAGAGAGAGAGAGAGAGAGAGAGAGAGAGAGAGAGAGAGAGAGAGAGAGAGAGAGAGAGAGAGAGAGAGAGAGAGAGAGAGAGAGAGAGAGAGAGAGAGAGAGAGAGAGAGAGAGAGAGAGAGAGAGGGAGAGGGAGAGAGGGGAGAGGGAGAGGGAGAGAGAGACAGAAATATTTAAACTTATTTGAGATCGAAGTATAATAATATTATTACTATTACATTTATGATATATTTTCATCAGGTTACAAACATCAAAATGTACTAATAAAATTGTCACACTTTCCATCCCCAGTGCATTCGGAACAGCTGAAACTAAAATGCGACACAGCAATTTTAACCACTACCAATATACTCCCAACATGTCTAAATTAACTGATAAAATATATTTTTTATCACGCATTATGGTTACCATGGAACGCCGCCATCTTGGATTTGCAATTCAAATTAGCTTTTCAGTTTGAACAAACTTGACTGTATTTACTATGTAATTTGGTTCAATATCTGGGGGCAGTCCATGTGATTTGGGATGAATTGAACGGTTTTGATTTTATGAATTTTTCAAAAATGCATATAGCAATTTTTCAATTTTTGGCAAATTTAATCACAAAAAAATATCTTTTGCAAAATTTGAAGAAATATCGAAAATCATTACTGATTGAAAATTTTGTATTGCATCATAAATGTTATGTACCAAAATTGGGGGCAATCTGATGAATAAATTAATAAGTAGATCACATATTACTGTCAAAAAAGTAACATTTTGAAAAAATCACATTTTTAACTTTTTTTTTTTCATTCCAATATTTTTTTTTTATTTTTAAACCTAAAAAAAAATATTATAATACTTTGAAACGCCATACAATCTTGAGAGGCTATCAAATACTTCATGTCGACCTATTTCAATTGCCACGGGTCTCTTATACTCATGTCGGATGGCATTTTCTTATAACAAGTGCGCAAGAATTTTTCCTGTAATATTCAAGTGATCTTAGCTAATATTGAAAATAATTCCTCAAAAATATATTTTACAGATAGAGTACTTTGTGGTGATTAAAATGAGCACCAACTTGTCATATATTAAACAACATTTCCGGGCTTTTATGTAGTACAGTGTTTAATTAGTGTTTTTCTTAAAAAATCCTGTATAAAATGAAAGAAATGATACTGAGCCTTTGTTATGGTATCAATGTGAAGGTAATAAACTGCTCCATCCAGTAGTGCAATTATTAAGATTTGTCCGTTTGTGGTAAAAATTTTCCTCAGGGACCACCCTTTTCCTTTAAGTCAGTTAAATCTAATGTTCTTTGTTTTCTCATCTGAAGACATTCCACAAAGGAGCAGCCAACCTGGTACAATCAAATAAGTTGGCTGAATAGACTTTAACCTCTGGCCCATGACCCAGAGAGAGAAGCCCCGATTGCCCCAAATGTGTCAGTGTGAACTGAGCGGTCAGCAACATTGGTAATGATCTTCCTTTGGCTGTTTGTTAGATTAGTGGCTAAGATGGAGACCATTCAAGTCATGGATGTTGAAATGTAGCTGTTAGGTAACTGGGTTTGGAATGAAGTTGTAAGGTCATGGGTTTTAAAATGTAGCTGTTATGTCATGGGTTTGAAATATAGCTGTTAGGTCATGGGTTTTAAATGTAACTTTAAATCATAGGTTTGAAATATAGCTTTTAGGTTATGGATTTTAAATGTAGCTGTTAGGTCATAGTTTTGCAATGTAGTTGTATGTTATGGGTTTGACCCATGTCATCTGTCAGATGCTTGTGTTTGAATTATATCTTCTAGGTCATGGGTTTGGAATGTAGCTGTCAGATCTTGTGTTTGAACTATATCTTATAGGTCATGGTTTGAAATGTAAAGCTGTTAGGTCATGGGTTTTAAATATAGCTGTAAGGTCATGGGTTTTGGAAATGTAGCTGTTAGGGCATGTGTTTGGGATGTAGTTGTAAGGATATGGGTTTGGAATGTAGTTGTCAGATCTTGTGTTTGAACTATAGCTGTTATGTCATGGATTTGAAATGTAGCTGTTAGAAAATCGGTTTTCAATGTAACTTTTAGGTCATGTATTTTAAATGTAGCTGTTAGGTCATGGGTTTGATGTAGCTGTTAGGCCTTGGGTTTGAACTATAGCTGTTAGGTCATGGGTTTGGAATGTACTTGTTAGGTAATGGGTTTGAAATGTCAGTTGTTAGGTCATGGGTTTGGAATGTAGTTGTTAGGTCATGGGTTTGAAATGTAGCTGTTAGGTCATGGGTTTGAAAGGTGGTTGTTAGGTAATGGGTTTGTAATGTAGCTGTTAGGTCATGGGTTTACTGTTAAATGTAGTTGTTAGATCATGGGTTTTAAATGTAGTTGTAAGTTTGTGGGTTTGAAATGTAGCTGTTAGGTCATGGGTTTGAAAATGTAGCTGTTAGGCCTTGGCTTTGAACTATAGCTTTTAGGTCATGGGTTTGAAATGTAGCTTTTAGATAATTTATTTTAGGTCATGAGTTTGAAATACAACTTTTAGGTAATTTATTTTAAATAAACCTGTTAGGTCATGGGTTCGACATACAGCTTTTAAGTCATTTATTTTAAATGAAGCTGTTAGGTCATGAGTTTGAAATGTAGCTGTTAGGTCATGGGTTTGAAATCTATCTGTTAGGTCATGTGTTTGAAATGTAGCTGTTGGGTCATGGGTTTGAAATGTAGATGTTAGGTCATGGATTTTAAATGTAGCTGTTAGGTTATGTGTTTGAAATGTAGCTGTTAGGTCATGGGTTTTAAATGTAGCTGTTAGGTCATGGGTTTTAAATGTAGCTGTTAGGTCATGGGTTTTAAATGTAGCTGTTAGGTCATGGGTTTTAAATGTAGCTGTTTGGTCCAGCCTGTTTGAAATGTAGCCAATAGGTCATTGGTTTAGACTGTATCTGTTAGATCACGAGTTTGAACTATAGCTGTTAGGCCTGGGTTTAAACTATAGCTGTTAGGACTTGGGTTTAAACTATAGCTGTTAGGCCTTGGGTTTAAACAATAGCTATTAGGCCTTGGGTTTAAATTATAGCTGTTAGGCCTTGGGTTTAAACTATAGCTGTTTTGCCTTGGGTTTAAATTATAGCTGTTAGGCCTTGGGTTTAAATATCTGTTAGGCCTCTTTTAAACTCAAGCTGTTAGGCCTTGGGTTTAAACTATTCTATTAGGCCTTGGGTTTGAACTATAGCTGTTAGGCCTTGGGTTTAAACTATAGCTATAAGGTCATGGGTTTCTGAATGTAGTCGTTAGGCCTTGGGTTTGAACTATAGCTATTAGGCCTTGGGTTGAACTATAGCTGTTAGGTCATGGGTTTTGAAATGTATTTGTTTGGTCAGGGTTTTTAAATGGAATTATTAAGTCAACTGTTTGAAATGTAGCTGTTAGGTCATGGGTTTGAACTATAGCTGTTAGGTCATGGGTTTGAAATGTAGCTGTGTGATTATGGGTTTTAAATGTAGATGTTAGGTCATGGGTTTCAAATGTAGCTGTTAGGCCATAAATGTTTGAAATGCTGCCTTTTGATTATGGGTCTGGAATGTAAATATTAGATCTTTGGTTTGAACTGTTGCTTTGAGGTCATTGGTTTAAACTGATGCTATTAGGTTGTGTGTGTCAATTGAATTTGCGACATAATGGATTTGAAACTTAATGCAGAAAAAAAAAAATCCCAAAACTAAAAAAACAATATGGACCTTTCAGCATGTTGTCAAAATCTGACATCCATTCTTGCTGACTGTTCTCCACACGGTAATCATTACTTTTCAAAATTGTCTTATTTAGGGAAGGCCTGTTTTAGGAATTTGCTATTATAGGAATTGCCTATTTTAGAAATGACTCATTTTTAGGAATTGCCTTGTTTTCATTTTTGTGTTTTTACCCTGTTTGGTTTTCCTACTTGACAGAGTTGTGTACAATGTTCAGAAATGTACTGTGCTGGCTGTTTTGCTGCCTTTCATATCAAAGGAGCTTTGAAAAAGCATCGAAGTGTTCCAATCAGTGTAATTATTCTCAGCGTCTATATTCCGTTGCTGTAACGTTAAACTCATTAAAACATTTATTAGATAAAATTTATTTCCACTCGTTTTGTGGTTGCATATCCAGGATTTCAACCCCTTTGTTCACATGGGCATTTAATTTGTACACCTAATACCTGTCATTAAGTTCAAAAATGAGATTTACTTTAAGGGCATATTATCTATAACATAAGTCTTTTATAGGGATCTCTAACAATTGCACTTGCAAAACATTTTTTGTTCCATCATCTGCAATTCTTCTTCTTCTTCTTCTTCTTCTTCTTCTTCTTCTTCTTCTTCTTCTTCTTCTTCTTCTTCTTCTTCTTCTTCTTCTTCTTCTTCTTCTTCTTCTTCTTCTCTTCTTCTATTCTTCTTCATCTTCACTTCTTCTTCTTTTTCTTCTTCTTCTTCTTCTTCTTCTTCTTCTAATTCTTCTTCTTCTTCTTCTTCTTCTTCTTCTTCTTCTTCTTCTTCTTCTTCTTCTTCTTCTTCTTCTTCTTCTTCTTCTTCTTCTTCTTCTTCTTCTTCTTCTTCTTTTTCTTATCATTATTATTATTATTATTATGATTATGATTATTATTATTATTGTATTATTATTATCATTATTATTATTATTATTATTATTATTGTCAATTGAAATATCTCTCTGCTGTTTAAGAGTTTGTATAAAACTTTGTTGTTTTTATCAAGTGTCTGAATTTCTCTCTCTTCATTTGATCCATCTTGCTCTTATTCCATTCTATTGGTACACTATTTCTATTGACTTTGACAGGCCTCTGGTCTCAGGAGCATTGTATGTCTCCCAGACCATCAGTGGATCTTCAGTCTCAAGGTAAGTCTATTCAATAGCTGAAAGAGCAAGAGAGATGTAAAAACGCATTTAGTGCATCCTTAAGCCTGTATTTGCCTTGAAATGTACAATTTGAGGTTGACTGTATTTTTTTCTTTTAAGAAACCCTGTGAGACAGAGATTTAAAGAAGTTCACAAAACTCTGAGCATTTCCGCAAAGCAAGAGATTTTTTAAAATTTATGTTAAGGGACTGATTTAAATTTAATTATCTATGTTTTCTGGAATATCACAGGTTGTCTTGCAAGTTAGTATTAGTTACAATGGTAGGAGTCGGTTTTCGATTTGAAAAGGTTGGCAATTATGTGATAGTAATAGACATTGGTTACACAATTAGGAAAAACCGAGTTAAAAACCTATTGTGACTAGATTGTGGAGGATGTGAAGGATTCAGATATAAAAGATGGATTTACAGCCCATATTCTAGCACAAGTGCAGGCTCACTGACTGTACATCATTTATCCCCTAGAAGCCATTTGATTCAAAGCCCTGCTCAACTCCCGGGGAGAGCATACAGTACACAAGCCTGTTATGCTTTTCGTACAAACGCTCTGACAAAATCTTTCTCTGCCTACAGCTGGGTACTCATTCATGCCTAAATCAAGTGAGGAAAGTAGAGTGAAGTATATTTTCTAAGAGTACAATATTGTGAAAAAAACCCCCACCTTTGCCAGCCATGGGGCTTGAACCAATGTCGTTGTGATTACAAGCTGACAACACTATGGTTCAGCTACAACGCCTCAATATCAGGATCAACACTGAAGCTTTAGCAAAATTTGCAATTGTTCTTGTTGTGCAATCCCTAAGTGCAAATTTTGTCAGGGTTTTTTCTTATTCCTCAGTGACCTTGTAAATGCTTGTTAAGGGAATATGTATGTCCCCACCAAGGCGTCGTTGGCGGGTGGTTAGGCTGCTGGACTAGGGATTATGAAGGTCCCCTATCGAAATCCTAGCCAAGCCAGGTCCAATGTTGTGTTAATTGGGAAGAGACTCTAAACAAATATTTCCCCCACTGGAAACAAAAAAATATTGGATTCAGACGCTAACTGGGAGTACAAGACCTGCGACAGACTAGCGTCCTGTCCAGGGGGTGATTATGATCACCTGCTATACTTTATGCTACAG
>JAXRKP010000384.1:82500-100000 GCA_037039925.1 Doris montereyensis | reverse complement strand
CTTTTGTCCAATTATTGCTTTTTGTTATGATTCATCATTTCAATTCAATTCAAAATACTTTTTAATCATCCTCGAAGGGCAATTATTTGTATCAGTTTTGACATCATACTATACTGTGGCTCCTGTTTGTATGTTATTTAATGAAAAAGAAATTTTTTCATTCTTGTTTGCAGCCTGTTCCCGGTGAGATCCCCTCTTGAATTCTTCCTCCACTTACCTTGTCAATGAGGTCTCCCCTTAGAGTCTTGGGTGAAACGGAACAAAGGAATAAAAGTGGCATAGAGTAATGGCTCACGTCTCAAACAAACAAATTTGTTTCAAGGATGTTTGTCATAGTGAATAAAGTCTTCCTACAAATCTAACGTTATGGTGAAAGAAATTAGAGAAAATATAAATTAGTTATTTAATTAATTAATTAACTAAATTATTTATTTAATAATAATAATAATAATAAACACTTATAGAGCGCTTAATCCCCTAAAAGAGGCTCCAAGCGCTATACAATATATTAAACATCCATACATTACACATATATCATGTAGTACATAGTAAAAACATTGATACAAATCATAGTTATTTATGGTTAAAAATTAGATTACATCTTAAAATATAAAGGCATTGAAATCAAAGACTAGAATTACATGAATTACATGACTACAATTAAACGTATGGCATAGAACTAATTAGTTGATTTAGAAATATGTAGGCTAAATGAGACATCAATCAACATGTTGTCATCAATATATACATAACATGTGTTTGGATATATATATATAAATATACATATAAAATATATACATACACATACACATACATACATATACACATATATACACACATATCATAGTAATATTCATATTGGTATTAAATGTAAATTATATTATTTAGACAAAATCATCAAGCCAATTAGCAAAATTGCTCAGAGAAATAGTGCGTTTTTAACTTTTTCTTGAAAATAGAAATATTATCTGCCTGTCTGATGGTTATTGGCAATGTGTTCCACGTACGTGGACCGAAAGAAGAAAAGGACCGCTCGCCCATTTTTGTGCGTTTTAGAGGGGTAACTAAATGAGTGGAGTCTGCTGAGGATCTTAGTGATCTTGGCTGTGAGTATTTAGAAATCAGGTCGGAAAGATAGAGGGGGGTGATCCGTCAAGGCATCTATAGACCAGAACTGATGCTTTAAACTTTATCCTTTGTTCAACTTTGAGCCAATGAAGCTCTGTCAAAAGAGGGGATACATTTTCTCCTTTGCGTTTACTTATTGGTCATTTATTCATTTATATTTTGATTAATTAATGTGCCAGTCTATCTATTTATCTATTATTTATCATTTTTAATTTGTCAGGCCCTAAACTCATCAACTTTTGTAGCCAACCAGCCAGAGAAGGAGAGACTTTCCAGTCCACACATCATCAAATCGAAGAAATCTTAGATTCCGTCACCGAACTGTTCACAAATCCGTCCCAATCACTGGAAGCTGCAAAGGAAAGAGAAGGAAAATAATGAAATGGATATGATAAACTGCAGCACAAATGTTTTAAGAAAAAAAAAAAGTCAAGGCGCCCCAGCCCGACAGACATGAATGAGGTCACCGCATGACATCGAATACTACTGACAAGCACGATGAACGGCAGTCTCCAGCAGTTGCAGTCAGTAAAAGCAAACCAAAGTCAGTACGGGCAAAATCAGCCAAAAGTAGACCAGCGTCTGGTTTAGAGCCGAGCTCAAAGGACTCAAAGTCGAGCAGCATCCACGCATGAGGTAAAACCAGAATCAAATCAATCTTTGGGTTTTTATACTTTTTTCTCATTCAATAATAATGATAATGATAATAATAACAATGATAATAATAAAAATAATAATAATAATAATATTTTTGATAATGATAATAATACTACTACTAATAATAACAATAATAATAACAATAATAATAATAATAATAATAATAATAATAATAATAATAATAAATTGATAATAATAATAATGATAATAATGATAGTAATAATAATATTAATAATAATAATAATAATAATAATAATAATAATAATAATAATAATAATAATAATAATAATAATAATTTGTGTAATAATAATAAAAATAATAAAAATAATAATGATAATAATAATGATGATGATGATGATGATGATGATGATGATGATGATAATGATGATAATAATAATAATAATAATAAGTAATAATAATAATAATAATAATAATAATAATAATAATAATAATAATAGTAACCTTGATTGTCCAAAGAAAGCTATTTTCTTTTGATTTACATGTTTCATCTTATAAAATACATTTAGTACATAACGTTACAAATATGTTGCTCAAAACACCGTCCACCATATAACACATTTTAACATAATGTAACCATGATTAATACTCACACAAAACACATACTTCCTTTGTTTTCCACAAATCCACCTCATGAAATGAAAATACTAAGACACTGATCATGTCTATGTAAACTATAAATAAATTCTGTGCAAATGAAATCGGCCACGTTTTAAATTAGTGAGCTAAATGTCACTGCTGCATTAGGTCTCTGGATGTATGTACTTAAGGTCCATACTTTTATTGGCAGGCGTTTGAATTGCATGTAATTATATGCCATTACTGTGTTTTTCCCAACGAAATGGCTGTAGATTCATTTTTTATGGGTTTCAGACAGTTTGTTTGACATGGAGAGCTACAAACAAAAATCGTGTATATGTATGAATCATGTTCACAAAAATGATGAGGTGTGCGGACTCCTAAAATTCAAATTTAGAAAATAATGTGGTGGTGGGGGTGGGTGGTGTTCAAAGTCATGAAATTAGTTATTCCAGATCGTCAATTCAGTCCTTTACTACACTCTAACTTTACTAGAAACAATAGAGTATCTAATCTTTTCTAGGTTTCTAGATGGAGACACGAACACACAACATACAACAGTAAACACACACCTTTTGGACAGCGAGGGCTGAGTGGACGGGGTCAGTTCTTCATCCTCGCTGCTCAAATCAATTTCTGTTCTTCATCATAGCTGTCACTCATCATCTCTAGAAATGCAATGATTTCTTGTTTTAAGTTGAGCGTAAACAAAACATAAACAAAGACATGAGGCAAATGTCTACATTTTTTACTATTATTTTCATTATTTTACTAATTATGTTTGATGAAAATATGTTTCTGGGAATTATTTCTATTTTTTTTTCATAAAACAGGAAAACAAAATTGAAATAATGCAAAACAAAATTTAAAATGTATCCGCAGTTCGATCATCGATGATAGATTTTCCTTGTTTGAAAGCATTGAGAGTTAATAAACACCTACCCTCTCTTGCATTTTCACACCCACTGAGCATTTATTAGGAAGAATACATAAGATATGTTGTTTTCTTACCTTTTGTAACACTCATATACGCATCCAACAGCAATGATGAAGGAGTTCTGACAAAGGCGCCGAGTGAAGCCCTTAGCCAGATTGCTCGCATGTCTCAAAAGGAGGAATTTGTGTACCAGTCTCCCATGGAAGGCTTTTTCTTGGTTGGGGTCGATGGAGACAAGAGCAGCGGTCCAGAGAGTAGTCAGGTGCAGTCACGGCCAAAGAGCAGAGCTCAAGCCTTGAAGAGTGCCAGAGGAGAGAGAGAGTCGATCAAAGTCAGCAACCGCCGTAAGTCAATTTCCTTATCATACAAGCTTTTCTTTTTGTTAAAACTTTGCTTTAGATGAATATTACTATATCTCTCTCGGTGAAAGTCGCAAACTGTGTAAGTCCAATTTTGGATGGTTTGCGCTTTTTAATCTATTTTCATAGACATACACAGTTTGCAAGTGTCAAAAACGAGACCTCTAGGGATATACGGATTGTTCGTATGCCTATTATATGGGTTTCTATTGGTTCTTGTGCCATGGAGTTCAAACTAGACGAAGCAAAGGGGCTTTCTAATTTTTAAAACACGAAATAAAAGGTGTTACTAATTTTAGACTTACACAGTTTGCGACTTTCAGTGTCCATATATATTTCTATTTATGTTTGGTTAACTATGAAGGATATAAAATGCTTTGTTATGAAAATTTATATTCCATAGTTCATACGTCATTACCTCTCCTTTCAGTCTATTCATAAGAGCTCTTATTAGAATTATCTTCTGTATTCTTATTTTTCATCGATAAGATCTATAGATATCATTTATGAATACATCTCTTTAATATACAAATAAAACAATATAATGATAACAAATTATAATAATAATCATGACATTAAATAAAATAATGCAGATGTAAATCATGATGGTGCTCAAAGGTGCTTTAGTACATTTAAAAATATTGCACCTAATACATCATTACAAAACTATTCAACAATATTTTCACAAGAGAAGCGAAAAGGGGTTCTACAATGTGATGTATGAGATTTTTATCATCAATATGGTACAATTTTCATTACTTGTTAATATCTTGGATACCCACGCGCTATGAGACTATCTTTTATGTTGTTGAATCCTCATTTTGCCCTTTTTCCCCCCACTTTTGTTGGTTTAGTATACCAAATGGCTCCCAGGTCATGGAGGCCAGACAGCAGTTTGGGGGACACCATTCCGTTAGCCGACGACAAGTGCCAGAACCTGAACCAGATATGACCTTGTCGTATTCTTACAGTGGCCAGATGAGTGGAAGAGCCACAGAATGGCGGCCAGCATCTAGTCAGAGCGGGATAGAATTCTGTCATTGTCTGCCAGTTCTGGGTTTTTGGTCTGTGTTTATTTATGAGCATTATGAAAAATAATATGACCGGGCAGGCTACAAAAAAGATATTGTTGGAAGCTGTCATTGATCACATTTTATTTGGGTCTTAATGAACTGATTTTGACTACCTTTTAATTAATTATTTTTCCTTATTTTTGTTCATTAAATAAGACATCACTGTCAGAGGCGCTGAAATCATGATCATTTCTTCAAATGTGATTGGCTAGGACAGTTGGACAATTGATAGAATATCCACACTCACTTATATCAGTTTGTGTAGAATTAAACCCGAATGAGTTAATGTCACTGTTTGTTTGTTTTTTTTTGTTTTGTTTTTTTTTGTTATCAGGATTGTCATGCCTGGAGATGATTTTAGGTCTAGGACTGCATGATGACATGACTCACAAGTGGCTTGATTCCCAGATCTCTGCAACCAAACCAAATCAAATACTACAACAAGTAGTGGAGAATTCTCCGCTCAAACCCCTCATTCTGTAACTCCAGTTAGAAAAAAGTGCTAGTCGCCGCAGTAACAATGCAGCAACACCAGTCGTTCAAAATGAAGTTTTCCAAATGCATCAGAAACACCAACAGCTGTGTTTGACAGTGTGAAAAATAGGGGATAACCCAAAGCCGAGGTCCTCTCATGGAACTAAATCCGTGTCTCGCCTCGGTAGTTCTTTCTCTAGCCAAGACCCGTCGCAGGCCAATGGTGCTCCCCGCCAAGGCAAACCGGCTGTGCCGGACATCCTCAGTTCCTCACGTTCCCAAAGCAGAATCAGCAGCTCAAAGGGAGGCAATCGTATCATCGTGGAACTCCTTCCCTCAAGGTCAAGGCGTCATCACATCATCTCATCCACAATCAAAGTCGCAACGCCACACCGATGGGTCGTCATCCTCGAGACAAATCACCGAAGACTCCTTTGTGAAATTGTCCGGTAGAGGTAGCAGGTCACGAGAGGGTTCTCATATCTCGTCTAAGAACTCTGGTGGTGGCGGCCTGGTGAGACACCATTCAGATGTTGACCAGACTCAACGGCCGGCCAGTTCAACACATGTGTCGGAAATGTCATCCCAGAAAACAAGGCAAGAGGATAGAAAACAGAGGCCGAGAGCAGTTCAACTGGTGAGCATTTGACCATTTCAATGTAGGTCCATAGTAATAGATGTTTGAGTGTAATTCTTTTATTGTATTCTTGCTCAAGTCATTCACCAGCTCTGGAGACAAAGTTATTGAATATTTTTTTAAATATAAGAAATTATTGTTTTAATATTAACATGTTATATCTATATATGAGATGTTGGCGCAATATAAATGTACCTCATTATTATTATTCTTTTTATATTATCCTTATCATTACTATTATATCATCATCATCATCATTATTATCATTATTATTATTATGATTATTAAAAGAAAAAAATTATTAGGCCTATTATTGTTGTTATTATTATTATTATTATTATTATTATTATTATTATTATTATTATATTTTTTATATTATTATTATTATTATTATTATTATTATTATTATTATTATTATTATTATTATTATTATTATTATTATCATTATTATTATTATTATTATTATTATTATATTTTTTGCTATTATTATTATTATTATTATTATTATTATTATTATTATTATTATTATTATTATTATTATTATTATTATTATTATGATTATTATGATTATTATTATTATTATTATTGTTACTAGCTGTAGTCACTTGGCGTAGCTGAAATGATTAAATTTGTTAATAAAATTTTTGTGTAATGTTTTGTCTGCGCCCTCGGGTTGAAAAAAAAAACATGATACACTATTGGATTCCCCTATGAAAAAAATTTTAGACCGAATTCCAAGCCCTGCACGGTTATGAGAAATCAAAAGAATGATAATAATAATACAAAATAAAAAATAAATGAAAGAAAACAAAAACAACTCATTTTACTGGATTCGAACCTGACCGATTCATAATGCAACGCCCCTGTCTGTGGACCCCTAATCCCTTTGGCCATTGCGACTGCTCCTGGTTAAAAGTCATGACTTCAAAATGACTGCTGATGTAGATCTTTTGTTTCGCTTTTCCTGTCTTTGATTCATTATGATATTAACTTTAGATCTAGAGATTTACATTGAGATCTTTAGTTCGATGATATTTCAATCAATATATTTCTACTGTATTCTGCAAATTTAATCTAGATCTAGAGCTAGATCTAGATCTATAGATCTGAAACTGGGTTATTTTGTCGATCATGATTGAATTAATGTCAATCCTAAGAAAGAAGCTGAAAGAGATCACATTTTTCACCTCATTGTAAATTTTGAAACTTTTAAAAGTTAAATTACTCACGAATGGGAATGAAATTTTAAACAGGGTGGGTTGTGTACGCTGCGCTGTAACATTTTGCAACTATGGAATATATAAAGGCAATTTTCAAGCCCCTCTTTAGATCTGTAGTCTTGGCAAAAAAGTAAGCCTTGATATAGACACTCTCCGGCTCCCCTGATTATTTTTTTTAATAATAGATCATTATTTTTATTATTATTATTTATATTATTATTATTATTATTATTATATATTATTATTATTATTATTATTATTATTATTATTATTATTATTATTATTATTATTATTATTATTATTATTATTATCATTATCATTATCATTATCATTATTACTATCATTATTACTTTCATTATTATTATCATTATTATTATTATTATTCTTATTCTTATTCTTATTCTTATTATTATTATTATTATTATTATTATTATTATTATTATTATTATTATTATTATTATCATTATCATTATCATTATCATTATTACTATCATTATTACTTTCATTATTATTATCATTATTATTATTATTATTATTATTATTATTATTATTATTATTATTATTATTATTATTAGTATTATTATTATTATGAGTATTATTATGAGTATTATAATTATTATAATTATTATTATTGTTATTATTATTATTATTATTATTATTATTATTATTATTATTATTATTATTATTATTATTACTGCCATTATTATTAACATTATTATTATTATTATTATTATTATTATTATTATTATTATTATTATTATTATTATTATTATTATTATTATTAATATATCATTATTATTATCATTATTATTATTATTATCGTCATTATTATTATCATCATCATTATTGTCATTATTATTATTATCATCATTATTATTATTATTATTATTATTATTATTATTATTATTATTATTATTACTAATTATTATTATTAACATTATAATTATTATTATCATTATTATTATTATTATTATTATTATTATTATTATTATTATTATTATTATTATTATATCATTATTATTATATCATTATTATTATCATTATTATTATTATTATCGTAATTATTATTATCATCATTATTATTGTCATTGTTATTATTATCATCATCATTATTATTATTATCATTATTATTATTATTATTATTATTATTATTATTATTATTATTATTATTATTATTAGTATTATTATTATTATGAGTATTATTATGAGTATTATAATTATTATAATTATTATTATTGTTATTATTATTATTATTATTATTATTATTATTATTATTATTATTATTATTATTATTATTATTATTATTATTATTATTATTATTATTATTATTATTATTACTGCCATTATTATTAACATTATTATTATTATTATTATTATTATTATTATTATTATTATTATTATTATTATTATATATCATTATTATTATCATTATTATTATTATTATCGTCATTATTATTATCATCATCATTATTGTCATTATTATTATTATCATCATTATTATTATTATTATTATTATTATTATTATTATTATTATTATTATTACTGCCATTATTATTAACATTATAATTATTATTATTATTATTATTATTATTATTATTATTATTATTATTATTATTATTATTATTATTATTATTATTATTATTATTATTATTATTATTATATCATTATTATTATATCATTATTATTATCATTATTATTATTATTATCGTAATTATTATTATCATCATTATTATTATCATTGTTATTATTATCATCATCATTATTATTATTATTATTATTATTATTATTATTATTATTATTATTATTATTATTATTATTATTATTATTATTATGACTATTACCATTACCATTATCATTATCATTATTATTATTATTATTATTATTATTATTATTATTATTATTATTATTATTATTTATATTATTATTATTATTATTATATGATCACAATGCAAGGAGCATAATATAGTTTTTTTTTTACATACCTGCTCTCATATTTTGTGTCTCTTTCTATGTCTGTGCATCATTCAGGTGGTATGGAAGGTAATAGTAATTTGAAAAACATGTCTTGTTCCGTGGACACGGAAATTACCACGGATACCGTCGTCGCTGATATGCTAGCTGACCGGGTTCAGTCGGATGTTTGGATGATGGGACAAGAAAATCTCGATACTGAGGAGAAAAATCGTCCGCCTTCCCAAACTGCCCGTCGGTCGAAGGCGCCTAAATCAAAACGCCCAGACAGTGGTCACTGGGAGACAGAGGTCATCCCATTCTCACGAGAGCGCGTGAATCTCGACAGAGCATCGTCTCTGCCAGGGAGTCACCGATGCATGACAACAGGAAAAAGAGGCCAATGAGTTCCACGGCCATCATCAGTGATGAGCGGACGGGATTCTCAGGCTGTTGGTGAGTAGGTGTTTGGAGAAATGGTATTCTTTCTCTGTTTATATAGCAGTTGTGGCACAATCGGTAGGGCTGGGAGTTTGTAACCACGATGGCTCGGGTTCAAAACTCTGGAGAGCCCATGCGTTCTATTCAATGACGTTACACTCTTTTGGAAAGGCACTTTACTTTGCTTTCCTCACTTAACTCAGGTGTAAATGAGTACTCAGCTGAAAGTAGAGAAAGATCCTGTGAGAGTGTGAGTACAATAGCGCCCTAAGAGGCTGCTTTACTGTATCCTCCACAAGGAGTTGAGAAGGACTTTGAATGAAATATCCTGCTAGGGGATAAAGGATGTACAGTCGGTGAACTTGCACTCATGCGGGTATACAGACTATAAATCCATCTTTATTTGTGAGTTAAATAAGGATTATCACATGGTTTCATGGTGCCAGAAGTATCGACATTTACATTGTCATTCTTTCAATGAGAGCATGGGTGGAATCAACACTCAATCAGCCCTCAGCAAGTTGATACGAGGCTATGATGAGGATTGACCTGGGAAGTGCCAGGTGTCAAGAAATTTTTATAGGAAAAGCCCATTGGTCAAACCACCATTCATCTTCACCTCCTCAATATATAAAAATCAAAAGTAAAAGAAAGATAAGAAAGAAAGAAACAATCTCTTGCCCTGCATCCTGACTTCTGAAAAATAAACCTGACATTCCCCAACAAAAATAAATAAATAAACAAATCCAAACAAAAAGGAAAGAGACAGAAAATAGACAAAGAGATCCCACAATTCAAGCACATCTCACCCTAAAAGAAGGAAACAAATAGTGGAGAAAAATGCAATTACAGAGAAAACACGATAAAGTGGACAAAACATCCCCACAAAGAATAAAATTAAATAGAAAGAAGAAACTTTGTTCTTCATATTTTCCTGATAATAAAACATTGACTGTACGTGCAACATGTGATACCTGAATCTTTTAAGTAGGCATATAAAACACACAAAGGAGCCACAGCGTTAATTCAAGTTCCTTCAAAGCTGATTACGGCCCAAAAGAACCTGAGTTTATTCCGATTTCTGTAGCATGATAATCACCTCCTGGACAGGTATTACTTGAAAAGCTTGAGAAAACATTTCAACCTGTAGGGGCTTAAACCCTGAACCTTTTGGTTGAGGGGCGGACACCTTGCCTCTGGACTAGCGAGTCCCCCCTGACAAATCCACCAAAGAAGACAGAACAAACATGTGACGTTTTGGGTATAGCACTTCACAAAGCACAGATGAGTAAGATATAGTTTAGACACTGATACAGACATCACACAGTATGATGGTAGAGGAAAAGGAGATTAAAGGAAAATGGAGAGGTAGAGGTAGGGGAGAGGGATAGGGGAGAGGGAGAGGGAGAGAGGGATGGAGATGAAGACAGAGACAGAGAGACAGGCAGACCGACAGACATATGTGCATTATAGAATGGAGATGAGAAGACAAGACTAGGACAAAAGAGAAGAAGATGTGAGGGGAGGAATGAAAGATAGTACAATCAAGATAAAAATGTAAAATATAGGTACAAAAAGTATAGAAATTATAATTAAAACAAAAATCACGGTAATGATGGGGGAGAAGCTATAACAACTTAACCTATGATATCTGTCTTAACTTCTTTGATGGATTTGTCACACATTGTCGTTTATCCTCATTCTTCCATCGATTTGTCCTTGAAAATAAATTTTTCAGTCTTCACTTTTCTGTATAGCTGCCTTTTAAATAAAAGTTTCAAGTGTTCTTGTCTTTGTATCGATACATTTGTCAGTCATGGAAGGAGAGGACCTCAGCCTTTATGACCAGCTGGATCAAGAGGAAGAACGGGATCAAGATGATGTTGACGCACTGCACAAACTAGAATGGGAACTTGCGTCTGATACCGGAAGGCTGACCGGTAAGTGATCTTTAACTCTTTTGTGTGTACATTAAGTGGTGGCTATCTTGCTCTGTAAATTCAACTTTCCTCTCCACTGTGGAACCTGGTTTGTTTACATTTTCATGGCTTTCTGCCAGCTGAATGCTGATCAGTCTGCACTTTCGCGCCGCTAACCTCAGTTGGTCACGTGAAGCTGCCTGGACCTTTAGTCTTGTATTTTATTCTAAATTTAGACTTTGGCTATGTTTCAGCCCTAGCATTGCTAATAATATCACTATGGGATTTCATTTCCATTTGTACTAAGAAAATCTGTTGAATGAAATGAAACGTTAACAATATATATATATATATAAACATACATATATATATATATATATATATATATATATATATATATATATATATATATATATATATATATATATATATATATATATATATATATATATGCAGAGGGAAAGGAGAGCTCTTCCTTTATAGAACTTAGCTTAATTCATCGCTGCCAACCAGTACTAAAAAACCAACAAATTTAGTGGGGTTTTTTTGGCTTCAAGTCCGTAATTCTTAAGAAGTACGTATGTGAGAGTTAACTGTATTTTGTTTGTATAGAAACACTAAGTTAAAGGCAGAGATTCAGAGAAAGTGGTGGGAGTCTGGAGATGCTACTTCTTCATAATTTTCATAAAATGATATTTGCTTTACAGTAATTTTCCATTAAAAGTATGTTATTAACTTTCTTCTACATTTGAGGTTGGAAATGATGAAATATTTGTTCTTTTCAAGCTATGAGAGAATATTTGTACAAATATTTTTGTTATTAGATGTATTTAGTCATGGGATTAGTGAGCAAGAAGTGAAAGACAACGGCAAACATCTGATTTGTTTTGTTTTGGACACTGTGCTTCTTATTTCTGTAGTCTGTGTCTACTTTCATCTCTTTCTGCTAAGAAAATGGGTAGTTAACCCCGATCAATTTTATAAAAAAATACATTTTGATTCACAGCCGACGGGAACATATCACGTTTGGAGTGTGCTTGAGCACGATGAGGGAAGGAAGAGCGGCTCGTCATCATCAAGATCTAGCGGCCGATCATTACGGATGAGCATAGAGAAGGACTACGACATTTCGCCAAGCTGCAGTAAGTCCTTTGACACAAATGGTCTGTCCATAATGACCAATATTACTGTTTAACTCTTCAACCATGAATTTCCCCCCCCCAACAGAAATTGTGAATATTTTCAAGGGAGGGCCATAAGCCGTGAAGGACACATGCTGTGTAGGTAAAGCATGGGAGTTTTTACAGAGGAACGCAGACAGCGTTGTTCACCTAACTTGGGAGTTTTTACAGAGGAACGAGACAGCGTTGTTCACCTAACTTGGGAGTTTTTACAAAGGAACGCAGACAGCGTTGTTCACCTAACTTGGGAGTTTTTACAGAGGAACGCAGACAGCGTTGTTCACCTAACTTGGGAGTTTTTACAAAGGAACGCAGACAGCGTTGTTCATCTAACCTGGGAGTTTCATTGCTTGTTCAGCTTTTTTATTTACTTATTTAAAGTTATTTCTCAGAGAGGAGTCTTAAAGCAACACTGCGTGTGTTGCTTTGCTCAGTAAAAAAATTGGGTGCCTTACCTATGCAACATGTGTTTCTTCGCGTTTAATGAGTTACGCCTGATATATGATGATGATACTGATGATAAGGATAATGATAATGCTGTGGATGATGACCTTCATGTTCATTATCATTATGTTGACTTTATATAAGTATATTATTATAAGATAAATGTATTCCAGTGAAAGAAATTAAAACAGAAAAAAGCTGTGCAGATTACTTTTTAGCTCTCGATCTTCATTTTCATAAAAAACAAACATTTCATTGTATGCAAGCTAGAAATTTTCAATTCTTGTTCTTTCTCTTTTTTATCCATCATATTATATGATATTATATTCCATTACAATTTACAATTATTGTGTGTGAAAAAAATGTATGTTTGTGGTCTCTTTTTCTGTATATGTGTTGCATTTCCTCTTCACTTGCTCCTTTTTGAAAATACTAATGTGATCCTGTTATCGACCTGTTTTTCAGAGAAGACGATTGTTTAGCACAGAAAGATTTGGATGATTTCAACTTGAGCAGAAGCATGACTTTGGATGAAGATGATGTAAAAGCATTAGGATAAATAAAGGAGCCAGGATTTATGGAGAAAAAAACTGTGCTTTAATTAAATATGTTTGTTATATTCATGACTCCTTTTTACGTGAAGAAAACAAATGAGTCGCTTGTCAAGACGAGATTACTGTGATACCCAGATATAAGCATAGCAAGTTGGAAATTATAGGCACATTTCATTCCACCATGTTCGACTGACTGTCTGTATATTTATTTGAATAGGAAACTGGTTCTATTTAAGACAATCTCATGTTCATCAAATCTGCTTTTTTTAAAATATATGCAATTCATGGAGCCACTGGACAAGATTTTGCGCTCTGGTAAACAACTAAGACACGCTTGAAGTATACCATGGCAATTGTGGCATGTGTCATTTTCAAGGGCTTCAAATTTTAGAATCCCTGATGGTGCGCCTATCAGCACAGTGCTCTCACGGCCATTCCCGGTCAAGGGACTGCTGAGCAGTGAGTGGGTCATATATAAAAATCTACAGAATCAAATCAAGAGAATTCATTTGTGTTAATGGAATGCTTAGACAGTGGAATGGTGTGTGATTAGTCAAATTTATATTACAGCTCCAACGGAAAAAGAACATTTTTAAACGGAGAATTGAGTATATAGATATTTGTTGAGGTTATAAAAAATATGTCAAATAGACGTTTTAGAGTTTGTTGGGTTTTTTTTCAACTGAGAGAAAAAGTAAGCGCTCATGAAGTCCAAGATGTTCTAATTTGTGATGTCAATGAAAATTTAGATATTTCGGTTTGATATTGAAATTTGGTGGTCTTCTGTTGCTAGCCATCATGTCCACCATCTTGTCTAAAATCCCGTCAACCATCCTGCCAACCATTCCATTAACTATCCAGTCAACCATTATGTCAACTATCCTGTCAACTATCCTGTCAACTCTCATGTCAACTATCCTGTCAACTCTCATATCAACCAGTCCATCAACTATCCTGTCAACTATCCTGTCACTATCCTGCCAACCATTCGATTAACTATCCAGTCAACCATTATGTCAACTTTCCTGTCAACTATTCCATCAACTATCCTGTCAACTGTTCTGTCAATTCTCCTGTTGTCAAACTATCCTGTCAACTATCCTGTCTACCAACCTGTCTACCATCCTGTCAACTATCCTGTCAACTATCCTGTAAACTATCCTGTCAACTATCCTGTCTACCATCCTGTCAACCATTCTGACAACCATTCCGGTCACTATTTTGTAAACTCTCCTGTCAACAATGCCGTCGACCATCCTACAGTGAAAGCAGACCGACCTGCATGTCACTCTCTCTCTATCAAGACCCAGGACCTATAATCCTGTACATGCATATATTTGTCCATAGCATTGAAGAACAGGCTTTTCTGTCAACTCAAAGTAAAAATATAGCTTTTGCCACTTTTAGATACCTTTCTGTGACTGTCATTAGCTCAGACTAAGAGCCACTTCAATTAGCAGCCTTGGTGACTTTAAGTAACTTATTTCATTGCCACTATGGGAATTAAGCACAGCCAAGTTTTAGCCCCCTGCCCTCCCCCCCCCCCCCCCCCCCCCCGCCCCTGTGAGAGTTAAGAGATCTTGACTTTGACATACAGCAGTAGAGACCTTAACAACTGCAAGTAACTTTCCAGTTTTTGGACGTTAAATCCCTGATGTATTGATGGGTAACCTCTGACAGAATTCTACTGATAAGTTTGTGGTTATAGACTTTGACAGACAAATGAGCAAACTTTGACTTGACACACAGGCACACAGCTTGACAATTTTATTTTGATAGAGAGAAGAGCAAAACTTTGACTTGACACACAGGCACACAGCTTGACAATTTTATTTTGATAGAGAGAAGAGCAAAACTTTGACGTGACACACGGCTTGACAATTTTATTTTGATAGAGAGAAGAGCAAAACTTTGACTTGACACAGCTTGATAATTTTATTTTGATAGAGAGAAGAGCAAAACTTTGACTTGACACACAGCTTGATAATTTTATTTTGATAGAGAGAAGAGCAAAACTTTGATCAACGCCGTGACGTAATATTTATAGGAAAACAAAATATAATTTATAAAAAATGTATCATCATTAAGTAGTAATGTACTTTGACGATCAATACCGCATAACTCTATTATGCTGTCAAACTAATGGCCCATGTGATTGATGTGCTTATGTTTTTATTTGTATTCATGTATATCAGAGCATGCATTTAGTTAAAAGGTGCATGATATTTATGTGCTATAATAATTTGTGGGGACAAAAATTGAATGCTAATATTGTATTTAATCTAAAAATAAGCATAATTGTTTAGTATGTGTACTAATAGTAATTACACTGCCATTAATTGTTCTCTCTCTGTGTCTTGAGTGTCTGTTCTTGTCTATCATGGAGTTGGACAGTCTGTGTCCATTTGCATGCATAAACTTGTCGCTCATGAGTTAGAGGGACTGTCAATGGCTGATTGTAGAATAGTCTTTGAAAACTCAGAATAAAGCCCATGCTCCATAGATTGTTTTTCAAAGATAATGTTTTTAAAGGGGTCTTGAAGTATTCATAGCATTCTCAATGGAAGACCATTTCTTTAGCCTGACAGGGATCCAATCTGTCTTAACTGTAAAGGGTCTGAAGGGAAGTTATTAGATTCCGAGGGAATTCTGAAGATGGCAGCTCATCGCATTCATTCCGGACTGTTACTGTTGGCCAGCACCTGTTGTTGGCTGTTGCTGTCATATGTCCCTGATGATCTGGGAATGCTATCTCTACACATTGGGTTTTATCTATGGACCCCGTGATTGTCAGGGCTTGTTTGCATGAGCTCTGTGCCCCAGTCAAATTTGAACACCAGCATAGTAGGTAGGTTGCATACTTGAGCATAAGGATACGTTTTGACAAGGCGGTTTGTAGATTTGTTAAATACACTTTTGGGGTAGGGTGTAAGGTGGTTGTTGGTGGGTTATTTGTCGGAAGGGGCAGGGTTTGTCTTTTTTGTTGTTGGGAAAATTGGTCTTGAATTTATTTTGTTTTCTGCTTAAATGATGTGAGAAATTTAAAAAAAAAGACTATTTACTAATATCATCTTTTAGAATAAAAACTTTTTTTTCAGTTGTAATAACTGTCAGTGTTTTTTTTTACTGACAGTAAGACAAAACACTTTTGAGAACACATTTTCTATGCTTACCTTTCACCACTTGTATTCAATCAGAAACAAAACATAATTGTACATAAAAATCTTGAGACACCCAAACATGGGCAATTGCCTCTTTGATGACACGGGGCAGCTGAAAAGGATTTGGTAGCCTATTACCGCTCTGCTAGCAGGGGTGATGGATAAATTTTTAATTTTCTGTTTGATTTCCTACCCTGCCTCGAATGGGTTCTCTCCGAGCTTGCAGCCTTCATGCTTCCGATGATGTGATGTAAAGGTATCAATAACATGCTGAAAGTGTCACTGATGATGTGATGTGATATAAAGGAGGACCAATGCGCAGATCACAACACTGAAAGATCCTTTGCAGGTTACAGGGCAGTTTCGGGTAAAATTAAAAATCCTACCAAAAAACCTTAAGATCATCTTAGTTGTGAAAATGGGTGAATAAAATTGATTCAAATCAAAGCTCTGTGATGTCATAGATTCTATCTGGTGTGGGGGAAGTCTGTAAAAAAAAAACCAGCCAGGTTTTTCCGAGCTGTCAGTTGACAGATTTTGGTTTTGTTGGGTAGATTTTGTAATTTATCTTCACGGCTTTTCTCCTCACTCCCTCTTATGTTTACATCTGGTATCACAGCAAGTTTTGTTTTAAAGATTGAAGACTTGTTTCACTACGCCTTTAATTGAAACATCTGTATTATTATTATTATTATTATGCTGGTATATGGAATTAAGATAGAAGGTGGTTTGTTGAAACTAGAATAAATGCACCATTTCGTAGGATAG
>JAXRKP010000384.1:62500-75000 GCA_037039925.1 Doris montereyensis | reverse complement strand
ACTCTGTCTGCCTTCTGTCTGCCCCTCCTTCTGTCTGCCTCTCTGTCTGTGTCTCCGCTGTCTGTCTCTCATCTCCGTCTGTTGCCGTCCGTCTCTATCGTCCGTTTGGCTGTCTGTTCATCTGTCTCTTCTGACTGTCTCTCTTTGACTGTCTGTTCGACTGTCTGTTCGACTGTCTGTTCGACTGTGTTCGGATTCGACTTTCTGTTCGACTGTCTGTTCATCTGTCTGTTCGATTGTCTGTTCGACTGTCTGTTCACCCTTCTGTTCGACTGTCTGTTGACTGTCTCTTCGACCCTTCTGTTCGACTGTCTGTTCATCTGTCTGTTCGACTGTTTGTTCGACTGTCTGTTCGCTCGTCTGTTCGACTGTCTGTTTGACTGTTCGACTGTTTATCTGTCTGTTTGACTGTCTGTTCATGTCTGTTCGACTGTCTGTTCACTGTCTGTTCACTTCTGTTCGACTGTCTGTTCATCTGTCTGTTCGACTGTCTGTTCATCTGTCTGTTCGACTGTCTGTTCATCTTGTTCGACTGTCTGTTCATCTGTCTGTTCGACTGTCTGTTCATCTGTCTGTCTGTCTGTTCGACTGTCTGTTCACTCTTCTGTTCGACTGTCTGTTCGACTGTCTGTTCGAATGTCTGTTCGTCTGTCTGTTCGACTGTCTGTTTATCTGTCTGTTTGACTGTCTGTTCATCTGTCTCATCTGTTTGTTTGTCTCGTTCTGTGTCATTTCCTCTTCTCCCTCCCTCTCTCTCTCCTCCTTCTCTCTCTTTCTCTTCCCCTCTCTCTCCCTCTCTCTATCATCACCCTCTCTTCCTTCTGTCCCTCCTTGTTTTGTTCAGTAAAACAATAACGAATATGTATAATCTATTTTTGTATGTATTTAATAACAATTTCACCTTTCCAACAAAAGCTTTATTAAAGCGAGTGAAGAATTGACATGTGCAATAACACAGTAATTCTCTCTCTCTCAAAATGCAATGCTCATAAACAGAGAACCACACGTTTTAAAATGCAATCATCCCATTTCTTAGATGAGTTACTGTAATAAATATCGACACAAATCACAGTTCAACAAAAGAACAAGATCTCAATCTAATGTATTGTATGGAACTCCCTCTCTATCCCTCTGCTTTAACACTGTTCTCTAAGGAAAGACATGAGTTGGGAAAAATGCGGCATTTTGCGATTTTTTTCTCTATGTATGAGCATGGTTGTCTATGTAAACGGTTTCTCTTTCTCTCTCTTAGATTCAACATCATCGTCAACATCTTCATCATCATCATCATCATTATCATCAGGTAGATTATCCTTGAGAGCTTTTTCCTTAGTCTCAGGTAACGTCAAAAACCAATACTACGTTCAAAATTGAAGCAACCAAGAACGATGAAAATGATGACCAGAGAAAACTGATCACGTGGTATGAGATACGGGGCTCTGGCGCCGAGTCTGGCGACGGAGTTCACGAAAGCCATTCCGACGTTTCGAACCGCTGTGGAAGAGTTCCACCGACAGAACGTTGAGGGCGTTGACGCTCGCGACAGCCGATCCCTTGGCGATGAAAGCGAGGTAAGTGGTGACGAATTGCGCTTCGCCTCCACTGACCGTGAAGTAGACGACGACAACGGCGAGGTAGCTGAGAGTGCCCACGAACATGAAGATGGTGACTGCCATACGCCTCCCTAACTTGTTCGTGATTGGTCTCTCTCTGAGCACGGCAGGAATCTCTGACACGCCGGCAATGAGCGCGTTAATGTAGAAGTCCCTCAGTTAAAGACTTGACGCTGAACGTGAGTGCTCTACGACATGATTGTGAAAAACCAGAGAGCGGAGGTTTTCTCACAATGGAACGCATGCCACGTGACCGGAACAAATCCAAGTACGTACTTCCTGTTGTTCTCTGATGAACGTCTGTCGTCGTTGTTGAGGAAGAGCAACTGCTCCTTGACGCTGGCCAGATCCAGCTTCGATTTGTTAGCTCGGTTGATTTTGTCGATGACCTCGGCAGCCTTTTCTCTCGCCCGTGAATCAGCAGCCACCTCAAGCTTTCTGGAGACCAGAGAAAGCCAATGCAAGCTATTCCACACAAGACAGCCGTAGCGATGTCTCTATACCGCCAGTCTCTCAGCAAAAAATGGTAACGACGAAGAATCCCAGAGAAACGTTGTAGGTCGGAATGCCTACTCTCTATGCACGCCATTTTGGCTGTAGAAACTCCATGCAGTACAGACTGTAGATGACCATGATCCTGCACCACCACCGACACCGTTGAAAAAGTTGAAGGCAGCGTACATCTGCCATGACGTAAGAGAAAATGGCCAGGAAACTCCCTAACGAGGAAAGGCTGTGCTAGCGTAAAGGACAATTTTTTCTCCGTACAATTCACCCAGCTGTCCACATACGTAAGATCTCTCTACCAGCATTCCCACCATCTGTATACTGATTATGATGGAAGGAACGAACGATTTGTCGCAACGAGGCCAAACTCGACACTATCGTTACAGATGACGGATTTTTCTATGACGTCACACATGTGAAAAGAATCACAATGATCGCTTCATTCTTTGAATCGTGTTATAGATGACTGAATAATCCAATGAACTAGTGATTTTCCTCTATCCACGATCATAATTGATTGATTGGTTTATGTGATACCCGCTTTGTGGAAGACTCATTAGCGTTGAAGAGGTAGAGATGTTTAGTGGTACTTTATACTGGAGACACTTCCACCCGGGTTATAGTTGCCAAACATCAAACTCATGGCCCAGGCTATTGACATTCTCGTTAATTGTGTGAAGCCAGCATGGTAAAATTGAAAGGTCCACACTTGTCAAAGGTCTCGCCTTTGCTTTCCATTATGGTCTTTGTAGGTGTCAGTCATATGTTTATCTCAACCGTTCGTGGACTACTGTTAGTCATTGAAACATAAAGCTATGGAACCCTTGCCTGAAAAGACATAAAATGTGTATTATTGATTATTCGTTGTAACGGTACAAATTGCAACGCAAATACCTTTGTGTTGCTAGGATCATAAAAACATTACTATATTGCAATGGAGGCAGACATATAGTTCATGAGAAAACGAATATTATAGAATATAAGCTGATGAATAATATAATATAAACGAACAAAATGATTGTCAAAGGTAGAGAGGTCATTTGACAGATACATATATACACTGTCAATCAAGCAAAAACAGTCAAGCTGATACCAGACTGATAGTGAAGATAATGACATAAGATAATAAAATCCAGCAACAAAGACGAGACAAATATAAGGAATAGACAGAAATCCTGGCCACCATGGGGATCGAACCAGCGACCTCTGCGTTGGCACCCATCGCCTCATTTACGAAAAGAAAGCATGCTACCAACCGAGCTAACTACGCTCCCTAGAGTTTCATTAGAAAGGTCTTTCGCACGAATCCAGGGTTTTTTTCTGTCTATTCCTTGTATTCTGTCTCGTCTTTGTTCCTAAAGGCTTTCATATTAACATACTGTATATTTTAATGTATTTATTCGTCAATGTTCAATAGTTGTTTAAATATCACTAGGTTTAGATCTAGACAAATTGTAGTCTAAGACACTGCGGGAACGAACTGTCAGTGAATATGACTGCTAGTCATGACTGGATTCGTGCGAAAGACTTTGCTAACCTATTGTAGTTCGTCGTTGAAAAAAAATGTGGTAAAAGAGTAATCATAATCATTATTGTCTACGCATGTTATTTATAAAGGTGTATGGGACGTGAATTAAAATCTCAATAAAACCAATTACTTTCTAATAAGCATCGCATGAGGTACACTTTTATATGTTTTTCAAAGTGACTTCTACCTGTGATCCAGATGGACTAAAAGGGATTGTACTAAAAACACGTCGCTATGAATTTTCATCAATATTCAACACAATTTTTAACCTGACCAATCAAACACATACAGTACCATATGCATGAAACGATCAAAGCTGAGTCCGTTCCAAAGAAATCCAACTGGAAAATCATGAATAATCTAAGGCCAGTAGAGCTCTCACTTCCTTAGCTATGAAATTATGTTTAGAAAGAATTATATAAGAAAATTTAAGGGTGCCACTTGGACTGGCAAGTTTGGGACCAAAAGGTCGATTTTCTGTTCTTTGCATATTCGAGTAGAACGATAATTTATACACAAGTTCATGGCAGTCGATTTTGACGTAAATTACCCTAACACTGACTGAGAAATGGCAGTAGAACCCCGTACGTTGACGGTTAATCGCTAAATGTGCAATCCCCGAGGTAACCTAGTTTCTGTCGATATCTCTTGTCGCTTTGGCCCATCGCTGTGTGCTGTAAAGGCGATGCGCGTCAGTGTGTATGTAAACACGCGCACAAGCATAATATATAGAGGAAAAAAACAGAAAAATGGTCATTTTGACGTCTGTTTTCACAATAATGCACATCTAAAACTAGATTTATAATCCTTCTTACATTAGTAACAATGCAACAGACTTTCGAAAGAGAAAGGGGTTGCTACAACAAGGAAGCCCGTCTGAAGCGTTTGTTTTGTGTTATTTTCTTTTGATTTTTTTTAACTTGCATTTTTCTCGAAATGTAATTTTTCCACACTAAAATTCTATCTCCTCGGCTATTTACGGAACGATTTGTATTATATTTGGCACACTGGTTCCTCTTGTACTTTTTGCAATTTTTTTTTTGGTAATAAAAATGCCTTTTTCGTACATTTACAATATACAGTATTTTCAAAAATTCATAAAAAAACCTATCAAAATATAAAAAAAAAAACGACGTCACTCTTTAGATATTGAATACAAAAAGACGATCTGCACAGGTTTTGAGTGATTTATTCATAACTAAGGAGGAGATATATTTTGAAAATTGAGTCAAAATCCAAGATGGCGGCCGTTTCTATGGCAACCAAGGACGCTACAAATTTGTCAATGATATAGGATGACTGTATTTTGACAGTTACTCATATACATACTAAAAGCAAAAACTTAAACTCAACAACAAAACCCCCCACTTCAGCCGCCCCCCCTCCCCAACCTTAAACAAAAGTACATTGTATAGCCAAGATCCGCTACAATTTATTTGCTTACAAGGCAAGAAGGGGAGTTGCGGATGCTATATTGTTTTTCTGGACATCATTTACTCTCAAATTGACAAGCCAAAAGATTTTGTAGAATAATTTTTAATGATTTTTCATCCGCGTTCAGTACGATTCAGCCTCATATATTAATCGAGAAAATACTAAAATACAATACATATCAAAATGTTTCTGTTCATCACAAACTTGACTTTCTTTCCAATCGTGCCCAATATGTAAAACTAAATAAATCCAAGTCAGAAGTTATTGTTACCAATAGCGGTGCTCCACAGGGCTGTGTGTTATCACCAGTCTTATTCACACTTATCACCGATGCTCGTCGAATTGATACCGATGGTGTCAAATTGTTAAAATTTGCCGATGATTCGACAATACAGGGTCTCATAGAAAGCTCAGAACTGGAGTACCGGGAACAAATCAATTACTTTAGAAATTGGTGTGACACCCACCACCTGACCCTAAATGTAAATAAACAAAAGAAACAGTGATTGACTTCAGGTGTAAGAAAGAACATATCAGTCCAATAATGATAAAGGGGGAAGAGGTTGAAATGGTTGAGATCTATAAATACCTTGGAATTCATGTAGATCAAAAGTTGACTTGGAGTAATCATTCTACAGAAGTGTTCAAAATATCTCGACAACGTTTGTACTTCTTATGGAAACTTCACGGTCTTAAATTAGACACTAAAATTCTATCGCTTTTCTATCGATCGATGATTGAGAGTATGCTTACATCGTGCGTGTCTGCTTGGGCTGGTGACATTTTTAAACAAAATGAAAGGAGGTTAGATCCTATTGTTCGCTCTGGAAAGTCTTTTTGTACAGTGAGGATTTTACCAAAGTTTCTCCGCTATCAAAAGTGTTGTTCCCGAAAATTAATCAAGTGAAAAATGATCAAACCCACCCCTTTCACACCCCAAATTTCTTATTCTACAAGAAGTGGAATAATAATCCTGAAAAAATGTAATAGAGAAAGATATAGAGATCCTTCCTGCCTTGCTCTCTTTGGCGTTAATGAGAAAGTGCTACATGGTACAAGACTGCTGTTGCTGTTGTTGTTAATGTTGTTGTTGTTTGTTACCATCCTCATCTTAATGTCAGTATACATCTTGTACTTAACTCATATTCTTATACATGTATGTATATATGTATGTATGTATGTATGTATGTATGTATGTATGTATGTATTATATGTATGTATGTATGTATGTATGTATGTATGTATGTATGTATGTATGTATGTATGTATGTATGTATGCATGTATGTATGTATGTATGTATGTATGTATGTATGTATGTATGTGTGTGTATGTATGTATGTATGTATGTGTGTGTATATGTATGTATGTATGTATGTATGTATGTATGTATGTGTGTATGTATGTATGTATGTATACATGTATGTATGTATGTACATATGTACATGCATTTAAATTTCCCTAATAGCTTTATAAACCATACAATTTTAACTTAATGTAAACCCTTATGAAATAATGTTACTTTGAATCTTAGTAATTTATTTTCTATTATTATTATTATTATTATTATTATTATTATTATTATTATTATTATTATTATTATTATTATTATTATTATTATTATTATTATTATTATTATTATTATTATTATTATTATTATTATTATTATTATTATTATTATTATTCTTTGGTTTCTCTTAACCGTGCAGGGGAACTTGAATTTGTTCGATTATATTTGTAGCAATGTTTTTGAAACCACCATGGTTTGCCAACGTTCGTATTATACATTAGTATTCTGTAGGGGTATTAGCTATTATTATTATCACAAAAGATTATTATTAACATTTGATTTAACAAATTAACCAGTTAACTCAGCAACGCCGGGCTTCCCACAGCTAGTAGTAGTAGTAATACTAATAATAATAATAATAAATAATAATAATAATAATAATAATAATAATAATAATAATAATAATAATAATAATAATAATAATAATAATAATAATAATTATGATAATAATAATAATAATAATATTAATAATAATAATAATAATAATAATAATAATAATAATAATAATAATAATAATAATAATAATAATAATAATAATGATGATGATGATGATGATAATAATAATAATAAAGATAATTGGTAATTTAACTAATAAACTTTTCAACCTGCCGAGACTTGAACCTACGGCATTTTGGTTCAGAGGATCTTAACGAGTCCCCATGAAAAAAAGAATTAGAGTTCCTTAAAGGTCATTACGGCCCATAGAGCCGGAGTTTATCCCGTTTTTGTATGGTGTTTAGAACTTCTTCTTCTTCTCAAGATAAATCTTTTCAACCTGCTGAGACTTGAACCTACGGCATTTTTGAGATATCAGAGGCCGCTTCACACCTTCGCCCTAGCTTTGTTAGGATTCCTATCTACCCATGGACGTCACACTGAAAAAAAAATTATATTCCTTCTTCAATTGTCATTATATGATTGTGTAGAGCCGGATTTATCCCGTTTTTGTATGGTGTAACGTAGAACAGGCAAAAATAATCAACTCCTGATGCTAATCAGATGACGCTATTATGTTCAATTGGGTTTACTCCCAAGCTAGTGCTTTGATGTTAATCATTTGCAACCATGTTCAATTGAGATATATGATTGTGTGTGTTTTCCCCATGTTAATCATCGCCCTATATTAGTTCGAACTTATCATGATAATCTGTGTGGATGTAATCATGGTTATATTATGTTCAATTGTGTTATATGATGATGCTGTTAATCATGGTTATATTATGTTCAATTGTGTTATATGATAGTGTGTGTGTGTGTGTTGATGTTAATCATGGTTATATTATGTTCAATTGTGTTATATGATTGTGTGCGTGTGTGTGTTGATGTTAATCATGGTTATATTATGTTCAATTGTGTTATATGATAGTGTGTGTGTGTGTGTGAATGTTAATCATGGTTATATTATGTTGAATTGTTATATGATAGTGTGTGTGATGTTAATCATGGTTATATTATGTTCAATTGTTTAATGATAGTGTGTATATGTTAATCATGTTTATATTATGTTCAATTGTAGTGATATGATAGTGTGTGTGTGTTGATGTTAATCATGGTTATATTATGTTCAATTGTGTTATATGATAGTGTGTGTGTGTGTGTTTCGATGTTAATCATGGTTATATTATGTTCAATTGTGTTATATGATAGTGTGCGTGTGTGTGTGTGAATGTTAATCATGGTTATATTATGTTCAATTGTGTTATATGATAGTGTGTGTGTGTGTGTGTGTGTTGATGTTAATCATGGTTATATTATGTTCAATTGTGTTATATGATAGTGTGTGTTTGTGTGTGTGTTGATGTTAATCATGGTTATATTATGTTCAATTGTGTTATATGATAGTGTGTGTGTGTGTGTGTGTGAATGTTAATCATGGTTATATTATGTTCAATTGTGTTATATGATAGTGTGTGTGTGTGTGTGTGAATGTTAATCATGGTTATATTATGTTCAATTGTGTTATATGATAGTGTGTGTGTGTGTGTGTGTGTTGATGTTAATCATGGTTATATTATGTTCAATTGTGTTATATGATAGTGTGTGTGTGTGTGTGTTGTGTTAATGTTAATCAATTGGTTATATTATGTTCAATTGTGTTGTTATATGGTTATATTATGTTCAATTGTGTTATATGATAGTGTGCTGTGTGTGTGTGAATGTTAATCATGGTTATATTATGTTCAATTGTGTTATATGATAGTGTGTGTCAGTGTGTGTGTTGATGTTAATTATGGTTATATTATGTTCAATTGTGTTATATGATAGTGTGTGCGTGTGTGTGTGTGAATGTTAATCATGGTTATATTATGTTCAATTGTGTTATATGATGGTGTGTGTGTGTGTGTGTGATTGTTAATCATGGTTATATTATGTTCAATTGTGTTATATGATGGTGTGTGTGTGTGTGTGTGTGTGTTGAATGTTATTCATGGTTATATTATGTTCAATTGTGTTATATGATGGTGTGTGTGTGTGTGTGTGTGAATGTTAATCATGGTTATATTATGTTCAATTGTGTTATATGATAGTGTGTGTGTGTGTGTGTGTGTGTGTGAATGTTAATCATGGTTATATTATGTTCAATTGTGTTATATAATAGTGTATGTGTGAATGTTAATCATGGATTATATTATGTTCAATTGTGTTATATAATGGTGTGTGTGTGTGTGTGAATGTTAATCATGGTTATATTATGTTCAATTGTGTTATATAATAGTGTGTGTGTGTGTGTGTGTTAATCATGTGTTATATGATGTATATAAGAATGTTGAATGTTAATCATGGTTATATTATGTTCAATTGTGTTATATGATGGTGTGTGCGTGTGTGTGTGAATGTTAATCATGGTTATATTATGTTCAATTGTGTTATATGATGGTGTGTGTGTGTGTGTGAATGTTAATCATATATTATGTTCAATTGTGTTATATTATGTTCAATGTTAATCATGGTGTGTTAATTGTGTTATAAAAGTGTGCGTGTGTGTGTGAATGTTAATCATGGTTATATTATGTTCAATTGTGTTATATGATAGTGTGTGTGTGTGTGTGTGAATGTTAATCATGCTTATATTATGTTCAATTGTGTTATATGATAGTGTGTGTGTGTGTGTGAATGTTAATCATGGTTATATTATGTTCAATTGTGTTATATGATAGTGTGTGTGTGTGTGTGTGAATGTTAATCATGGTTATATTATGTTCAATTGTGTTATATGATGGTGTGTGTGTGTGTGTGTGTGTGTGTGAATGTTAATCATGGTTATATTATGTTCAATTGTGTTATATGATAGTGTGTGTGTGTGTGTGTGAATGTTAATCATGGTTATATTATGTTCAATTGTGTTATATGATAGTGTGTGTGTGTGTGTGTGAATGTTAATCATGGTTATATTATGTTCAATTGTGTTATATGATAGTGTGTGTGTGTGTGTGTGTGTGTGTGAATATTAATCATGGTTATATTATGTTCAATTGTGTTATATGATAGTGTGTGTGTGTGTGTGTGAATGTTAATCATGGTTATAATATGTTCAATTGTGTTATATGATAGTGTGTGTGTGTGTGTGTGAATGTTAATCATGGTTATATTTGTTCAATTGTGTTATATGATGGTTGTGTCTGTGTGTGTGTGTGAATGTTAATCATGGTTATATTATGTTCAATTGTGTTATATGATGGTGTGTGAATGTTAATCATGTTATATTATGATCAATTGTGAATGTTAATCATGGTTATATTATGTTCAATTGTGTTATATGATGGTGTGTGTGTGTGTGAATGTTAATCATGGTTATATTATGTTCAATTGTGTTATATTGGTGTGTCAGTGTGTGAATGTTAAATCATGGTTATATTATGTTCAATTGTGTTATATGTGATGTGTGTGTGTGTGTGTGTGTGAATGTTAATCATGGTTATATTATGTTCAATTGTGTTATATGATGGTGTGTGTGTGTGTGTGAATGTTAATCATGGTTATATTATGTTCAATTGTGTTATATGATATGTGTGTGTGTGTGTGTGTGTGTGTGAATGTTAATTTATTATGTTCAATTGTGTTATATGATGTGTGTGTGTGTGTGTGTGTGAATGTTAATCATGGTTATATTATGTTCAATTGTGTTATATGATGGTGTGTGTGTGTGAATGTTAATCATGGTTATATTATGTTCAATTGTGTTATATGATGGTGTGTGTGTGTGTGTGTGTGTGTGTGTGTGAATGTTAATCATGGTTATATTATGTTCAATTGTGTTATATGATAGTGTGTGTGTGTGTGTGTGTGAATGTTAATCATGGTTATATTATGTTCAATTGTGTTATATGATGGTGTTGTGTGTGTGTGTGTGTGAATGTTAATTATGGTTATATTATGTTCAATTGTTTATATGATAGTATGTTGTAGTGTGTGTGTGTGTGTGTGTGAATGTTAATTATGGTTATATTATGTTCAATTGTGTTATATGATGGTTGTATGTGTGTTGAATGCTAATCATGGTTATATTATGTTCAATTGTGTTATATGATGGTGTGTGTGTGTGTGTGTGAATGTTAATCATGGTTATATTATGTTCAATTGTGTTATATATTGCCCACGTGTGTGTGTGTCTGTGTGAATGTTAATCATGGTTATATTATGTTCAATTGTGTTATATGATGGTGTATTTGTGTGTGAATGTTAATCATGGTTATATTATGTTCAATTGTGTTATATGATGGTTGTGTGTGTGTGTGTGTGAATGTTAATCATGGTTATATTATGTTCAATTGTGTTATATGATGGTGTGTGTGTGTTGAATGTTAATCATGGTTATATTATGTTCAATTGTGTTATATGATGGTGTTCTGTGTTGTGTGTGTGAATGTTAATCATGGTTATATTATCAATTGTGTTATATGATGGTGTTGTGTGTGTGTGTGTGTGTAATGTTAATCATGGTTATATTATGTTCAATTGTGTTATATGATGGTGTGTGTGTGTGTGTGTGTGTGTGAATGTTAATCATGGTTATATTATGTCCAATTGTGTTATATGATGGTGTGTGTGTGTGTGTGTGAATGTTAATCATGGTTATATTATGTTCAATTGTGTTATACGATGGTGTGCGTGTGTGTGTGAATGTTAATCATGGTTATATTATGTTCAATTGTGTTATATGATAGTGTGTGTGTGTGTGTGTGTGTGTGTGTGAATGTTAATTATGGTTATATTATGTTCAACTGTGTTATACGATGGTGTGTGTGTTTGACATGTTAATTATGGTTATATTATGTTCAATTGTGTTGTATGATAGTGTGTGTGTGTGTGTGTGTGTGTGTGTGTGTGTGAATGTTAATTATGGTTATATTATGTTCAATTGGGTTATATGATAGTGTACGTGAACGATGTTTTGAGCGACATATTATGCTAAACTTATTGTAAGTATCTTGTAACATAAGAAATGTAAATCAAAGAAAAATTGTTCTTTGGACAATAAAGATTTATTATTATTATTAATATTATTATTATTATTATTATTATTATTATTATTATTATTATTATTATTATTATTATTATTATTATTATTATTATTATTATTATTATTATTATTATTATTATTATTATTATTATTATTATTATTATTATTATTATTATTATTATAATTATTATTATATTATTATTATTATTATTATTATTATTATTATTATATTATTATTATTATTATTATTATTATTATTATTATTTTATTATTATTATTATTATTATTATTATTATTATTATTATTATTATTATTATTTATATTATTATTATTATTATTATTATTATTATTATTATTATTATTATTATTATTATTATTATTATTATTAT
>JAXRKP010000384.1:42500-57500 GCA_037039925.1 Doris montereyensis | reverse complement strand
AATGCACTAGATCTAGGTCTATGTAATATGTATGATAAGACAGACTTATAATGCACTAGATCTAGGTCTATGCAATATGTATGATGTGACAGACTTATACTACACTAGATCTAGATTCATGTAATATGTATGATTGGACAGACTTATCATGCACTAGATCTAGATCTATGTAATATGTATGATAAGACAGACTTATACTGCACTAGATCTAGATCTATGTAATATGTATGATAAGACAGACTCATAATGACTAGATCTAGATCTATGTAATATGAATGATAAGACATACTTATAATGCACTAGATCTAGGTCTATGCAATATATATGATGCGACAGACTTATACTACATCTAGATCTATGTAATATGTATGATTGGACAGACTTATAATGCACTAGATCTAGATCTATGTAATATGTCTGATAAGACAGACTTATAATGCACTAGATCTAGATTTATGCAATGCATTCTGTGACAGAGACCGTTTTTTCCCTTCTACTGTTTAATATCACTTACTCTTTTTAACTGTCTCACCCGCCAAGAATTCGCCTTCGTTGAGTCAAGGTCAGACGTTAGTAGGTCTAGGGATCTAAGTCACTGGGCCAGCCTTGAAAACTTCGCACTCATGTGCGTATTTGGCCCAAATTCGGCATGCATGATACCGCGACGAAAAATGTTGATACTCAAGGGTATCCAGCGCCTATTTGAAAAAGATTCGGGGCTGAAGGTGCTTCAGCCTCAATACCAGCAATTTTAGCCATGGTATCAACGATGGTCTTCTCGCTGTTTCACGTACATGTATTACACTATCTAGAACGATACCATAATGATTACAATGGGAAGACTCCTGGGATAAAGACATTATTACGTATTCAGCCCTTTTTTCATTTTATTGCCTAGATCGTTTAGTATTGCTTAGAGTGGTCTCTACTGATTGGCTATTTGCATACCTACGTAGATCTAGGCCTACACAGATCTAATTCTAGCGCAATATTTTCGGAATGAAAGTTGAAAATTACAATAACAATTAAACATAAAAACTTTTTTTTATATGGCTTGTAATCAAATCATTTTAAATGTGAGGCTTAGCCTTTATAGCCTACACTAGCTACACCACTCCTTGTTCTTCTTGTTCTTCTTGTTCTTCTTGTTCTTGTTCTTGTTCTTGCTCTTGTTCGTGTTCTTGTTCTTCTTTTTTTCTTCTTCTTCTTCTTCTTCTTCTTCTTCTTCTTCTTCTTCTTCTTCTTCTTCTTCTTCTCTTCTTCTTCTTCTTCTTCTTCTTCTTCTTCTTCTTCTTCTTCTACTATTACTACTTCTACTATTACTACTACTTATACTACTACTACTACTACTACTACTACTACTACTACTACTACTACTACTACTACTACTACTACTACTACTACTACTACTACTACTACTACTACTACTACTACTACTACTACTACTACTACTACTACTACTTCTACTACTACTACTACTACTACTACTACTACTACTACTACTACTACTACTACTACTACTATTACTACTACTACTACAACTACTACTACTACTACTACTACTACTACTACTACTACTACTACTACTACTACTACTACTACTACTACTACTACTACTACTACTACTACTACTACTACTACTACTACTACTATTGGATATATATATATATATATATATATATATATATATATATAGACATATATATATATAGGAGCAGAGACAGAGGAGAGAGAGAGAGAGACAGAGACAAAAACAGGGAGACAGAGACAGAGATAAGGACAGAGATAGAGACAGACAGACAGACAGGCAGACAGCCAGACTGACAGATAAACAGTTTGAAGTTCTGAAAAAATAAAATATTTATATTATGTAGAGAAGTTCCATTTACATACTCAACAACGAGAGTTTCCTTTTCCCTTTTAAAATAAATTAGTTTAGAGAGAGAGACAGACAGACAGACAGACAGACAGACAGACAGACAGACAGACAGACAGAGACAGAGGCAGAGACCCAGAGACAGAGACAAAAACAGGGAGACAGAGAGACAGAGATAAGGACAGAGATAGAGTTACAGACAGACAGACAGGCAGACAGCCAGACTGACAGATAAACACAGTTTGAAGTTCTGAAAAATAAAATATTTATATTATAATAAGTTCATTTACATACTCAACAACGACGGCTGTTTCCTTTCCTTTTAAAAATAAATTAGTTTAAAAGGTTTGAACACGAAAAACGTTTTCGTGGTAATGGACGTCATAATAATATGCAAATAATTCAAACGTCTACAGACTGACGTCCCTTTACTAGGCTATAAACAAAAATTAATGCCTCTTAAATGGAGAAACAAGAAACAAGTGATTACATAAGATGAGATGTTAGATCTAGTTATAGATTTATATATCTAGTTATAGATGTATATATCTAGTTATAGATGTATAATCTAGTTATAGATGTATATATCTAGTTATAGATGTATATATCTAGTTATAGATGTATATATCTAGTTATAGATGTATATATCTAACATGACTGGCACCAAAGATACTAGAATCTTAGATAACACCTAAGGAGGAATTCTGTTCAATGAATTTACGTTGCATAAAGGCGATCCCGTAATTAAAATGATGTTTTGAAGCTTTCTAGGAATCACTGCCAAGTTGTCAATCTAGTTCATATAGCTACTGAGTCAGATAACATATACTATGCTTAAACTGTTATTTTTTTCACATATCTTATAATATGTTCTATAATTTACAATATTTGTATGATGAATGAATGTGCATTGTTCTTATTGATTACTACATGTTCAATCATTTTTAAAACTCCATGATTAATTTGAGATGTATGGGACATTTAAAGATCAAATGACTTATATATCTTCTGAAAAGATATGATAATAAGAGATCAAAACGAATGGAATGGAGAAAAAAAAGAAGAAGAAAAAAAGAAAATGAAGAAAAGATAACAATCAGGGAAACAAAGCTAAGCAGTCTGGAATGTTAATTATCAAGCTTGACCGATTTTTAAAATTGGAAGTGAGGGGGGAGGGGAGGGGGGTCTGGAACTCACTGTCTGGAACTGCTGTCTGGAAATCTGAGGGGGAGGGTGACTGGACTCGGTAGTCCAGAGGAAATGTGTCAGCCTCATAACCTCATTGTCGATCTGGAAGCCCTGACGGGTTAAACAGTTTTACCGAGTTTCGTGAGGACAGATTCCTATATATAACATCGACGCTCTCATTAACATCAATGTTCTGGCTAGAAGTCTAAGATCCTCAAACGCAATTAACTTCATTAAGTGGCGGTCAAAAACCAAATTCGTCGACCGATTTATCTCTAATGCTGCACTCACTGTCTGGAACTCACTGTCTGGAACTCACTGTCTGGAACTCACTGTCTAGAACTCACTGTTTGGAACTCACTGTCTGGAACTCACTGTCTAGAACTCACTGTCTGGAACTCACTGTCTAGAACTCACTGTCTAGAACTCACTGTCTAGAACTCACTGTCTGGAACTCACTGTCTAGAACTCACTGTCTGGAACTCACTGTCTGGAACTCACTGTCTGGAACTCACTGTCTAGAACTCACTGTCTAGAACTCACTGTCTAGAACTCACTGTCTGGAACTCACTGTCTAGAACTCACTGTCTGGAACTCACTGTCTGGAACTCACTGTCTGGAACTCACTGTCTAGAACTCACTGTCTGGAACTCACTGTCTAGAACTCACTGTCTAGAACTCACTGTCTAGAACTCACTGTCTAGAACTCACTGTCTAGAACTCACTGTCTGGAACTCACTGTCTAGAACTCACTGTCTGGAACTCACTGTCTAGAACTCACTGTCTGGAACTCACTGTCTAGAACTCACTGTCTGGAACTCACTGTCTAGAACTCACTGTCTGGAACTCACTGTCTAGAACTCACTGTCTGGAACTCACTGTCTGGAACTCACTGTCTGGAACTCACTGTCTGGAACTCACTGTCTGGAACTCACTGTCTGGAACTCACTGTCTGGAACTCACTGTCTGGAACTCACTGTCTAGAACTCACTGTCTAGAACTCACTGTCTGGAACTCACTGTCTAGAACTCACTGTCTAGAACTCACTGTCTGGAACTCACTGTCTGGAACTCACTGTCTGGAACTCACTGTCTGGAACTCACTGTCTAGAACTCACTGTCTAGAACTCACTGTCTAGAACTCACTGTCTAGAACTCACTGTCTAGAACTCACTGTCTGGAACTCACTGTCTGGAACTCACTGTCTAGAACTCACTGTCTGGAACTCACTGTCTGGAACTCACTGTCTGGAACTCACTGTCTAGAACTCACTGTCTAGAACTCACTGTCTGGAACTCACTGTCTGGAACTCACTGTCTAGAACTCACTGTCTAGAACTCACTGTCTGGAACTCACTGTCTAGAACTCACTGTCTAGAACTCACTGTCTAGAACTCTGGAACTCACTGTCTGGAACTCAACTCACTGTCCTAGAACTCACTGTCTAGAACTCACTGTCTGGAACTCACTGTCTAGAACTCACTGTCTGGAACTCACTGTCTGGAACTCACTGTCTAGAACTCACTGTCTAGAACTCACTGTCTGGAACTCACTGTCTAGAACTCACTGTCTGGAACTCACTGTCTAGAACTCACTGTCTAGAACTCACTGTCTGGAACTCACTGTCTGGAACTCACTGTCTGGAACTCACTGTCTCAGAACTCACTGTCTAGAACTCACTGTCTGGAACTCACTGTCTAGAACTCACTGTCTAGAACTCACTGTCTGGAACTCACTGTCTGGAACTCACTGTCTAGAACTCACTGTCTGGAACTCACTGTCTAGAACTCACTGTCTGGAACTCACTGTCTAGAACTCACTGTCTAGAACTCACTGTCTGGAACTCACTGTCTAGAACTCACTGTCTAGAACTCACTGTCTGGAACTCACTGTCTGGAACTCACTGTCTAGAACTCACTGTCTAGAACTCACTGTCTGGAACTCACTGTCTAGAACTCACTGTCTAGAACTCACTGTCTAGAACTCACTGTCTGGAACTCACTGTCTAGAACTCACTGTCTAGAACTCACTGTCTGGTCTGGAACTCACTGTCTGGAACTCACTGTCTAGAACTCACTGTCTAGAACTCACTGTCTGGAACTCACTGTCTGGAACTCACTGTCTGGAACTCACTGTCTAGAACTCACTGTCTGTCTCACTGTCTGAACTCACTGTCTAGAACTCACTGTCTGGAACTCACTGTCTGGAACTCACTGTCTGGAACTCACTGTCTAGAACTCACTGTCTAGAACTCACTGTCTAGAACTCACTGTCTGGAACTCACTGTCTGGAACTTACTGTCTGGAACTCACTGTCTAGAACTCACTGTCTAGAACTCACTGTCTGGAACTCACTGTCTAGAACTCACTGTCTGGAACTCACTGTCTGGAACTCACTGTCTAGAACTCACTGTCTGGAACTCACTGTCTCTCACTGTCTGGAACTCACTGTCTAGAACTCACTGTCTAGAACTCACTGTCTAGAACTCACTGTCTAGAACTCACTGTCTAGACTCACTGTCTGGAACTCACTGTCTGGAACTCACTGTCTGAACTCACTGTCTGGAACTCACTGTCTAGAACTCACTGTCTAGAACTCACTGTCTGTCTGTCTAGAACTCACTGTCTAGAATCTGGAACTCACTGTCTGGAACTCACTGTCTAGAACTCACTGTCTGTCTGTCTAGAACTCACTGTCTAGAACTCTAGAACTCACTGTCTAGAACTCATTGTCTAGAACTCACTGTCTGGAACTCACTGTCTGTCTAGAACTTCACTGTCTGGAACTCACTGTCTAGAACTCACTGTCTGGTCTAGAACTCACTGTCTAGAACTCACTGTCTAGAACTCACTGTCTAGAACTCACTGTCTGGAACTCACTGTCTAGAACTCACTGTCTAGAACTCACTGTCTAGAACTCACTGTCTGGAACTCACTGTCTAGAACTCACTGTCTAGAACTCACTGTCTAGAACTCACTGTCTAGAACTCACTGTCTAGAACTCACTGTCTAGAAGTCACTGTCTGGAACTCACTGTCTAGAACTCACTGGAAGTGTCTAGAATTCACTGTCTGGAACTCACTGTCTAGAACTCACTGTCACTCACTGTCTAGAACTCACTGTCTAGAACTCACTGTCTGAAACTCACTGTCTAGAACTCACTGTCTAGAAGTCACTGTCTAGAACTCACTGTCTGGAAGTCACTGTCTGGAACTCACTGTCTAGAACTCACTGTCTAGAACTCACTGTCTGGAACTCACTGTCTAGAACTCACTGTCTAGAACTCACTGTCTAGAACTCACTGTCTAGAACTCACTGTCTGAACTCACTGTCTGGAACTCACTGTCTAGAACTCACTGTCTGGAACTCACTGTCTGGAACTCACTGTCTAGAACTCACTGTCTGGAAATCACTGTCTAGAACTCACTGTCTGGAAGTCACTGTCTAGAACTCACTGTCTAGAACTCACTGTCTAGAACTCACTGTCTGGAACTCACTGTCTGGAACTCACTGTCTGGAACTCACTGTCTGGAACTCACTGTCACTGTCTAGAACTCACTGTCTGGAACTCAACTGTCTGGAAGTCACTGTCTAGAACTCACTGTCTGGAACTCACTGTCTAGAACTCACTGTCTGGAACTCACTGTCTAGAACTCACTGTCTAGAACTCCACTGTCTAGAACTCACTGTCTAGAACTCACTGTCTAGAACTCACTGTCTGGAACTCACTGTCTGGAACTCACTGTCTGGAACTCACTGTCTGGAACTCACTGTCTGGAACTCACTGTCTGGAACTCACTGTCTAGAACTCACTGTCTGGAACTCACTGTCTAGAACTCACTGTCTGGAACTCACTGTCTGGAACTCACTGTCTGGAACTCACTGTCTGGAACTCACTGTCTGGAACTCACTGTCTGGAACTCACTGTCTGGAACTCACTGTCTGGAACTCACTGTCTGGAACTCACTGTCTAGAACTCACTGTCTGGAAGTCACTGTCTGGAACTCACTGTCTGGAAGAACTCACTGTCTAGAACTCACTGTCTGGAACTCACTGTCTGGAACTCACTGTCTGGAACTCACTGTCTGGAACTCACTGTCTGGAACTCACTGTCTGGAACTCACTGTCTGGAACTCACTGTCTGGAACTCACTGTCTGGAACTCACTGTCTGGAACTCACTGTCTGGAACTCACTGTCTGGAACTCACTGTCTGGAACTCACTGTCTAGAACTCACTGTCTAGAACTCACTGTCTGGAACTCACTGTCTGGAACTCACTGTCTAGAACTCACTGTCTGGAACTCACTGTCTGAACTCACTGTCTGGAACTCACTGTCTAAACTCACTGTCTGAACTCACTGTCTGGAAATCACTGTCTGGAACCCAACTGTCTGGAACTCACTGTCTGGAACTCACTGTCTGGAACTCACTGTCTAGAACTCACTGTCTCACTGTCTAGAACTCACTGTCTAGAACTCACTGTCTGGAACTCACTGTCTAGAACTCACTGTCTGGAACTCACTGTCTGGAACACTGTCTGGAACTCTGTCTGGAACTCACTCAATGTCTGGAACTCACTGTCTGGAACTCACTGTCTGGAACTCACTGTCTAGAACTCACTGTCTGAACTCACTGTCTCTCACTGTCTGGAACCCACTCACTCCTGTCTGGAACTCACTGTCTGGAACTCACTGTCTGGAACTCACTGTCTGGAACTCACTGTCACTGTGGAACTCACTGTCTGGAACTCACTGTCTAGAACTCACTGTCTGGAACTCACTGTCTGGAACTCACTGTCTGGAACTCACTGTCTAGAACTCACTGTCTGGAACTCACTGTCTGGAACTCACTGTCTGGAACTCACTGTCTGGAAAGTCACTGTCTGGAACTCACTGTCTGGAACTCACAAGAACTCACTGTCTGGAACTCACTCTGGTCTGTCTGGAACTCACTGTCTGGAACTCACTGTCTGGAACTCACTGTCTGGAACTCACTGTCTAGAACTCACTGTCTAGAACTCACTGTCTGGAACTCACTGTCTCTCACTGTCTAGAACTCACTGTCTAGAAATCACTGGAACTCAATGTCTGAAACCCTGTCTGGAACTCACTGTCTGGAACTCACTGTCTGGAACTCACTGTCTGGAACTCACTGTCTGGAACTCACTGTCTAGAACTCACTGTCTAGAACTCACTGTCTAGAACTCACTGTCTAGAACTCACTGTCTAGAACTCACTGTCTGGAACTCACTGTCTGGAACTCACTGTCTAGAACTCACTGTCTGGAACTCACTGTCTAGAACTCACTGTCTGGAACTACACTGTCTACTGTCTGGAACTCACTGTCTGGAACTCACTGTCTGGAACTCACTGTCTGGAACTCACTGTCTGGAACTCACTGTCTGGAACTCACTGTCTGGAACTCACTGTCTAGAACTCACTGTCTGGAACTCACTGTCTAGAACTCACTGTCTAGAACTCACTGTCTGGAACTCACTGTCTAGAACTCACTGTCTGGAACTCACTGTCTGAACTCACTGTCTAGAACTCACTGTCTAGAACTCACTGTCTGGAACTCACTGTCTGGAACTCACTGTCTGGAACTTACTGTCTGGAACTCACTGTCTGGAACTCACTGTCTAGAACTCACTGTCTAGAACTCACTGTCTAGAACTCACTGTCTGGAACTCACTGTCTCACTGGAACTCACTGTCTAGAACTCACTGTCTAGAACTCACTGTCTGGAACTCACTGTCTGGAACTCACTGTCTAGAACTCACTGTCTGGAACTCACTGTCTAGAACTCACTGTCTGGAACTCACTGTCTAGAACTCACTGTCTAGAACTCACTGTCTAGAACTCACTGTCTGGAACTCACTGTCTGGAACTCACTGTCTAGAACTCACTGTCTAGAACTCACTGTCTCACTGAACTCACTGTCTAGAACTCACTGTCTGGAACTCACTGTCTAGAACTCACTGTCTAGAACTCACTGTCTAGAACTCACTGAACTCACTGTCTAGAACTCACTGTCTAGAACTCACTGTCTAGAACTCACTGTCTGGAACTCACTGTCTAGAACTCACTGTCTAGAACTCACTGTCTAGAACTCACTGTCTGGAACTCACTGTCTAGAACTCACTGTCTAGAACTCACTGTCTAGAACTCACTGTCTGGAACTCACTGTCTAGAACTCACTGTCTAGAACTCACTGTCTAGAACTCACTGTCTAGAACTCACTGTCTGGAACTCACTGTCTAGAACTCACTGTCTAGAACTCACTCTGTCTGGAACTCACTGTCTAGAACTCACTGTCTAGAACTCACTGTCTGAACTCACTGTCTGGAACTCACTGTCTGGAACTCACTGTCTAGAACTCACTGTCTAGAACTCACTGTCTGGAACTCACTGTCTAGAACTCACTGTCTGGAACTCACTGTCTGGAACTCACTGTCTGGAATTCACTGTCTAGAACTCACTGTCTGGAACTCACTGTCTAGAACTCACTGTCTGGAACTCACTGTCTAGAACTCACTGTCTGGAACTAGAACTCACTGTCTAGAACTCACTGTCTAGAAACTCTCACTGTCTGGAATTCACTGTCTAGAACTCACTGTCTGGAACTCACTGTCTAGAACTCACTGTCTGGGATTCACTGTCTAGAACTCACTGTCTGAATTCACTGTTGTCTAGAACTCACTGTCTAGAACTCACTGTCATCATGGAACTCACTGTTTGAATCACTGTCTAGAACTCACTGTCTGGAACTCACTGTCTGGAACTCACTGTCTGGAACTCACTGTCTAGAACTCATTGTCTGGAACTCACTGTCTTAACTCACTGTCTGGAATCATGTCTGGAACTCACTGTCTGGAACTATTGTTGTAACTCACTGTCTATTATTTTTATTATTATTAACTCACTATCTGGAACTATTATTAGAACTCATTATTAGAACTTGTTCCTATTGTCTATTACAAATTATTTAAATATTCCGGCTAGCATATCATTATTAACGCTTGCATACAATTGTTATTATTTTTCATTGGATGAAGTGCGCTATACAGGGGATTATTGTTATTTGCTATTATTATTATTTTTATTATTATTATTATTATTATTATTATTATTATTATTATTTTATTATTATTATTATTATTATTATTATTATTATTATTATTATTATTTTTATTATTTTTATTGTTCTTGTTATTATTATTATTATTATTATTATTATTATTATTATTATTATTATTATTATTTTTATTATTATTATTATTATTATTATTATTATTATTATTATTATTATTATTATTATTATTATTATTATTATTATTATTATTATTTTTATTATTATTATTATTATTATTATTATTATTATTATTATTATTATTATTATTATTATTATTATTATTATTATTATTATTATTATTATTATTATTATTATATTATTATTATTATTATTATTATTATTATTATTATTATTATTATTATTATTATTATTATTATTATTATTATTATTATTATTATTATTATTATTATTATTATTATTATTATTATTATTATTATTATTATTATTGTTCTTGTTATTATTATTATTATTATTATTATTATTATTATTTTATTATTATTATTATTATTATTATTATTATTATTTTATTATTATTATTATTATTATTATTATTATTATTATTATTATTATTATTATTATTAGTTATAATGTATCATTATTGTTATTATTATTATTATTATTATTATTATTATTATTATTATTATTATTATTATTATTATTATTATTATTATTATTATTATTATTATTATTATTATTATTATTATTATTATTTATTATTATTATTATTATTATTATTATTATTATTATTATTATTATTATTATTATTATTATTATTATTATTATTATTATTATTATTATTATTATTATTATTATTATTATTATTATTATTATTATTATTATTATTATTATTATTATCATTATTATTATTTATTATTATTACTATTACAGTAGGTGGTCCAGTTAGGTGGATCGACACATAGTCCTATCGGAGACGGGAGGTAAAAAGGAGGTCCGATGTGCATTATCATTTAAAGCAGTTCAGGTAGGTTTCTTTAACGTTTGAAAGCAATTGTAAATCTAAGAAAATCCACAAGTTATGCAGAAAAGTACACAGCTGGTAAAAACGTAGTAAATATTAACTAAATGTACTTACGATTAAGCTGTAAATGGATCGTCGTGACGCAGTAATTTATGGCAAACAGTGAAGTCAGTAACGAGCATTTGACCAAGTCATACCAACCCAGTAATGTGTTGTTTTATGCAAGCTGAAGCTCATTCCATTCTACAGGCAGAGGCGTATTTTGTGGTTGATGCATGACGTAATAATAGTTAGTACATTTTTATAGCGCTTGTGTACATAAGAACTTTAAGCGCTTTGACAAGTCAAAAAGGTACACTTCTATGTTACACTCAGGTTGTTATCGGGGAGGTAGTGTCCGTTGCTAGACCTTGCTCTCGGTGTATAGCTGCTAAAAAACCTGGTGTTTGTGGATACGAACCTGTCCGGTAAAGTTACGGGGTATCGTGACCAATCTGGTGAACGTGCGGCACTGTGAGCTTCTCACCTCTCGGGTAGCACACATAACGCAAGCCTGTTATGCTTTTCGTACTAACATTTTAACAAGATCTTTCTACCTATAGCTGGGTACCTGAGTCAAATGAGGAGAGTAGAGTAGAGTAAAGTATCTCTCTTAAGAGTACAACGTTGTAACCACCCGCCCCCCCCTCCTCCCAGCTGTACCAGCCGTGGGGTTTGAACTAGTGTCGTCGTGATTACAAGCTCACAACACTACGGTTTAGCTACAACGGCTCATCCACCTTGGACCAGGGTTTCTTCGAAAGGACCAACCAATCGAAAAAATATTTGAGAGAATTGTTCAACTGTCGGCAGGGCTCGAACTCACTATCTTTTGGATGAGAGGCGGCCGACACATTGCCTCTGGTAAACCAAACTCCCCCTTCGAAAGGACAAACAGACCAGCAATTTTCAGTATTGACTTACTTGACTTATACTCTTGTACCCCGGGTGGGACATTAGTCGCCACAAGGCATTTCCACTCCACTCTGTCCTGCGTCACTACCTGCAGTATACAGTAGACTTTCCGAATTGAGTGGCAGAGGGATCCTATTCTGGTAAGAACACATGCCACTGTGTGTCAAATCACATTTTGCACAGGTTGTAGTTTGATATGATGAGGGTCGTTTTTTTTTTGCATTAAAGGTTTACGTAACCCGTTCTTCTCTGCAATATGAGGGTAGGACGGGAACAAACATTAAAGTTCAGAACCCGTCACGCTTCCTACTTGTTCTCTACTTCACTCTTGATTTGTCTGTTTGCCTATATGACTGTATGTCAATAGTATGTCTTCCTGCTTGTCTATTTGCCTTCTCCCTTTCTCTCTCTCTCTCTATATATATATCTATGTGTCTCTGTCTGTCTGTCTGTCTGTGTCTGTCTGTCTATGTCTCTGTCTCTGTCTCTGTCTCTGTCTCTGTCTCAGTCTCTCTCTCTCTGTCTCTCTCTGTCTCTCTCTCTCTCTCTCTCTCTCTCTCTCTCTCTCTCTCTCTCTCCCTCTCTCTCTCTCCCCCTCTCTCTCTCTCTCCTCCTCTTTATATATATATATATATAGATATATATATATATATATATATATATATATATATATATATATATATATATGTTTAAAAAAAGATAAAAGGTAGCCTACTTGGTGCCATGATTGTGAGAGGACTAGACATGACATTTAAATGAAATTTTGGCCCATGATACTAAAATAGTTGTGAAAACAAGGTGCTAAGTTTCAAGTAGCCATCTCGTCACATTCATTAGATGACACGTGTTTCAAGTTTGCACCCACGACTTCAGCCTCTCATCTTTCTACAGAGTGCATTTATTGCGATCACATTACAATGTATTCCGATCGCGTTAGTCGGCTCGGCAAACATCGTGAAACGTCACGATTCTTGTATTATTATGTCAACATCGAGGCCAGTATAGGAGTTATCTCCCTTATTTAATCATGCTACTTGATTGAAATGCATGATACTAGAGTAGATCTACACTGTAAGTGTGGTGCCTATTGAAACAGTCTTTTCACCAAACATTATGTTTGCAGTCTAGCTGCATTATCTCCGCTATTTAAAACAAATGGCGTCCTGTATCTTTGCACAACCCCCCCAACCCCACCCCTTTTTTGACTCCAAGGTTAACTCCTTTAAAGCTGACTACCAGAATTACGAAAATAAAAAATGATTTCTTAATTTGCGATAGTATGTATATTGGGTACAAAAATGTTACTATTTTTTGTGTGGTCATTTTCTCGATATCCCCTAGTAGTTGTAGTAAAAACCACGAATCATTCTGATATTGATGTTCTCAACCTTTTATTGGATTGAGTGGGATGAGATCCTCATCACGACATCACTATCATCAGTATCAACATCATTATCATCGTCATCATCATTATCATCATAAAAATGCCAAGCGAATAGGTTTGATAATTTCGGATTATCTTCTTTTTATTCTTGCTTATTTTATTTGGTTGTTGTTGTTGTTGTTGTGGTTGTGGTTGTTGTTGCTGCTGCTGCTGCTGCTACTGCTGCTGCTGCTGCTGCTGCTGTTGTTGTTGTCTTTGTTGCTTATGGTGTGATACATTAAAGTATATAAGTAAAACCCTTCCCATTCACTAAGCTTGATTGCCCCCGGTGCATTATTCTGATTCTGCGATAAAAGCGCGTGGTCAGAAGTGACGTCATGGAAGGGTCGTCAAAAATCTCCCCTAACGTGTCAAAATAATACAGACACAAATAGTAAAATACTATCTAAATGCATCTCTACGTATTGATATATATATATTATGTATGTATGTATGTATTTATGTACGTATGTATGTATGTATGTATGTATGTATGTATGTATGTATGTATGTATGTATGTATGTATGTATGTATGTATGTATGTATGTATGTATGTATGTGTGATAATGATGCATATATATGTATGCATGTATGTTTTTAGAGTGTTGTATGTATGCATGTATGTATGTATGTATGTATGTATGTATGTATGTATGTATGTATGTATGTATGTATGGAGGTATGTATGTATGTATGTATGTATGTATGTATGTATGCATGTATGTTTGTGTGTATATATGTATGTATGTATGTATATGTCTATGTATGTGTGTGTACATATTTATGTATGTATATATGAATATAATAGTATTATGTATGTGTATGTATGTATGTATGTATGTATGTATGTATCTCTCTGTCTCTCTGGTCCGACGCAGAGGTCTCTTTCTCTCTCCCCCATCGTACCCACCCCCTTTTGTCTTGTCGATTCCTTGTGTTTGTTTCGTCTTTGTTCTCTCTCTCTCCCTTGTGTCATTACATTAATGTTTTACAATAGTACATTATATCTGAAGACAGAATGTGTACGGCAGTCTTAGCTCCTCTTTAATTCCACACACACACACACACACACACACATTTCTGTGTGTAGGCAGACAGACAGAAAACCCCAAACTTCTAGTTGCAGTACTACAACTCGCTCCTTCAGGCCTGGGAGCTGAGTAGCCAGCCCAGGTGTCGAGACTTGTCTGTGGTCTCTTCAGGCACCTCCACGCCCGTTCTGAAAATTTAATTGCCTGAGGTAAGTCTGCCTTTTTATTTCTCTCCTACTGCTCTTTGGGGAAAGTGGGTTAGCAATTTTATATCATTAGATTTAGTGTTTAGCTTTAGTGCTAAAACGATTTCACTGGTGAAGGTTAAAAATTCAGAATTATTTAATTCCAACTGCAAACGATGTTTTTGGTTTTTTGGGCAGCAAGTTTTATTGATTTGGAGTGATTTATTGTCGTAAC
>JAXRKP010000384.1:35000-40000 GCA_037039925.1 Doris montereyensis | reverse complement strand
ATTAAAGCGAATGAAGGATTGACATGTGCAGTAATGCAATAGTTGTACAGGGAATAAAATGAAATGCTCATAAACAAGAGAACTACACGTTTTAAAATGCAATCATCCCATTACTTAGATGAGTTACTGTAATAAATATCGACACAAATCTGAGTTCATCAAAGGAACAAGAATATCTCAATTAATGTATTGTATGGAACTCTTTCTCCAGCCCCTCTGCTTTAACCTGCTATTCTCTAAGGAAAGACGTGACTCAGTTCTTAGACTCAACAACATCATCATCATTATCATCAGATATATTATCCTTGAGAGCTTTATTCATAGTCTCAGGTAACGTCAAAACCAATATTACGTTCAAAATTGAAACAACCCCAAAAACGATGAAAATGATGACAGAAAGAAAACTGATCACGTGGTATGAGATACGGGGCCGTGATAGCGCCGAGTCTGGCGACGGAGTTCACGAAAGCCATTCCGACGTTTCGAACCGCTGTGGAAAGAGTTCCACCGACAGAACGTTGAGGGCGTTGGCGCTCGCGACAGCCGATCCCTTGGCGACGAAAGCGAGGTAAGTGGTGACGTATTGCGCTTCGCCTCCACTGACCGTGAAGTAGACGACGACAACGGCAAGGTAGCTGAGAGTGCCCACGAACATGAAGATGGTTACTGCCATACGCCTCCCTAACTTGTTCGTGATTGGTGCCACAGTGAGCACGGCAGGAATCTCTGACACGCCGGCAATGAGCGCGTTAATGTGAAGTCCCCGGCTAACGACTTGACGCTGAACGTGAGTGCATTGTATGACATGATTGTGAAGAACCAGAGAGCAGGAGGTTTGAGCACAATGGAACGCATGCCACGTGACCGGAACAAATCCAAGTACGTGTACTTCCTGTTGTTCTTTGATGAACGTCTGTCGTCGTTGTTGAGGAAGAGCAACTGCTCCTTGACGCTGGCCAGATCCAGTTTCGATTTGTTAGCTCGGTTGATCTTGTCGATGACCTTGGCGGCCTTTTTCTCTCGCCCGTGAATCAGCAGCCACCTCAAGCTTTCTGGAGACCAGAAAGCCAATGCAAGCTATTCCACACAAGACAGCCGTACCGATGTGTATATACCGCCAGTCTCTCAACAAGAAAATGGCAACGACGAAGAATCAGAGAAACGTTGTAGGTCGGAACGCCTACCAGCCATGCACGCCATTTTGGCTGTAGAAACTCCATGCTGTACGCCGAAGATGACCATGACCCCACCACCGACACCGTTGAAAAAGTTGAAGGCAGCGTACATCTGCCATGACGTAGAAAATGGCCAGGAAACACGATAATGAGGAAAGGGCGATACTAGCGTAAAGGACAATTTTCCCCGTACAATTCACCCAGCTGTCCAGATACGTAAAGATCTACCAGCATCCCCACCATCTGTATACTGTTATGATGGAAGGAACGAACGATTTGTATGTGCAAAACGAGGCCAAACTCCGACACTATCGTTACAGATGACGGATTGAACTCTATGACGTCACATGTGAAAAGAATCACAATGATCGCTGTCATTCATTTGAATCGTGTTATAGATAGCTGAATAATCCAATGAATCATTGGCTCTCTCCAGGGTGATCATAATTGAGTGATTGGTTTATGTGATACCCGCTTTGTGGAAGACTCATTAGCGTTGAAGAGTAGAGACGTTTGGTGGTACTTTATACTGGAGACATTTCCACCTGGGTCATAGTTGCCAAACATCATCAAACTCATGACCCGGGCTATTGAAGATTCTCGTTAATTGTGTGGAAGGCATGGTAAAATTGGAAAGGTCCACACTTGTCAAAGGTCTCGCCTTTGCTTTCCATTATGGTCTCTGTAGGTGTCAGGCATACGTTTATTTCAACCGTTCGTGTGCTATTGTTAGTCCTTGAAACATAAAGCTATGTGAACCCTTTGCCTGAAAATACATAAAATGTATATTCTTGATTATTCGTTGTACGATACAACTGCAACGGTCATACCTTGTGTTGCTAGGATCATAAAGCATTATTATATTGCAATGGAGGCAAATAGTAGAGTTCATGAGAAAACGAATATTATAGATTACAGGCTGATAGATAATATAATATAATATAGATTGAAAGAGAGGGAGAGAGAGAGAGAGAGAAGAGAGAGAGAGAGAGAGAGAGAGAGAGAGAGAGAGAGAGAGAGAGAGAGAGAGAGAGAGAGAGAGAGAGAGAGAGAGAGAGAGAGAGAGAGAGAGGAGAGAGAGAGAGAGAGAGAGAGAGAGAGAGAGAGAGAGAGAGAGAGAGAGAGAGAGAGAGAGAGAGAGAGAGAGAGAGAGAGAGAGAGAGAGAGAGAGAGAGAGAGAGAGAGAGAGAGAGAGAGAGAGAGAGAGAGAGAGAGAGAGAGAGAGAGAGAGAGAGAGAGAGAGAGAGAGAGAGAGAGAGAGAGAGAGAGAGAGAGAGAGAGAGAGAGAGAGAGAGAGAGAGAGAGAGAGAGAGAGAGAGAGAGAGAGAGAGAGAGAGAGAGAGAGAGAGAGAGAGAGAGAGAGAGAGAGAGAGAGAGAGCGAGAGAGAGAGAGTGGGAAGAACACTTCAATAAACGATCATCTTGATTGTCAAAGCAGGGGATGCCATAAACGATACAGATATGCTTTGGCAATAAAGTAAAAGCAGTTAAGCAAATGACAGACTGATAGACATTACTTCAATGTTCAAATATTACAACCATATATGCTTAGAAGTAAACAGTATAGAATTTTGTTATTTCAGACCTAAAAAGTATTTTAATAGAAAACTCGACACAAATCTAAAATAATAATTTCTGTCAGAGTTTCTAGCCCATTACAATGTACACACCATTCTTGAGATGAGATTGTCCTGAAAAATAGAAGTCACAAACATATAAAACGTACTGTCTTTGTCAATGACATAAGCAACAGGCGTGGATGAAATACCTGAACATGTGAAAACGTGTGCATATTATGAAGTAACTGATGTGTATCTATCTATAAGTATGAGTTGGTCGACCATTGTTCGCCAAGTTTCCTGTTAATAGCTCACTAGGGTAGCATATTTTGCATGAAGCTAAAAGCATTTAGCGTTTAAACCGACAAAAAAAAAACGACCCACACCAAAACCCCCTGAAGGTTTAAACACGACAGAAACCGACACCTGCCAATACAGGCCCACAGTGACAAACTTTAATGTGAAGCTGACAAGTGAGTACCACTTTTTTTTATTAGCTCTAATTGTTGTAACGTAAATGATGTTATTGTTCTAAATTTAGAATAGAATACAAGGTTAAAGGTCAGGGCAGTTTGATGTGACCAATTGAAGGTTGTGGTGCGAATGTGTAGACCGATCCGCATTTTGTGAAGGGCCAAAAGTGACGGTGAATTATAGCTTCCCAGTATGTCCACGTCATTGGGGTATCATTTTTCATTCAGTACTGGTCATTTTGAACAGCTTAATTAAAAAGTTGGAGTGATGGGTCGACCGTTCACACTACATCAGTTTTAACCCTAGTATCAGATAATAATCATATCTAATAATCGTATGGCATCACCCGGGGTGTAACATGTTGTATGTATATATTATATAATCCTGAACTTAATGACATAGCGTTTCACGCTGTCAGAATAGGCTCCCAAACCACAAACAAAACTGTCTGAAATTTCACATGTGGTTGTAGCTATCACCAGTTTGTGTTCTAAGCAAAGATATATAATTGTTTGTATTAGTCTTTCATCGTTGTATTTGCAAACGACGCTTTGAATTTAGGTAAATCATGGCAGACGAGTATGGTAATAAATAGGTCTAGATCTAGATCTATGTCATCGGTGATATTACTTCCTTACACGTCAACTCATTCACAGTTTGTATTGTTCATGTGAACATTTCTCATTGATTAATTAAAAATACTCTCTTTATCTCCAATCTCTATTCTATGGAGTTTGAATAGTTCAAATGAACAGTTCTCATCGATTAATTCAAGACTTCCCTGAAACATCCATCATTCTAATTCTACGAACCTAGATCTAGATATCTAGATCTAGAGCTAGATTATGTTTTGTGCCACAATGGTACGTTTTTCAATTTTTAGATTTTGTTATATGTAGATCTAGATCTAGATCTAGATTCTACATATCTAAAACTAGATCAAACTCGGGATTATATAAAGACTAGATTGGGGGCAGCACCTGAAGTGTTTTTTGTTGCTTTTGGAGTTTAAGTTTTTGCTTTTAGTATGTACATGAATAACTATCAAAATACAGTCATCCTATATCATTGAAAAGTTTGTAGCGTCCTTGGTTGCCATAGAAACGACCGCCATCTTGGATTTTGACCCGGTTTACAAAATCTATCTCCTCTCTCAGTTATGAATAAAATCACTCAAAACCTGCGCAGATCGTCTTTTCCATTCAATATCTAAAGAGTGACGTCGGGTTTTTTCGATACTTTAGATAGTTTTTTTAATGAATTTTTGAAAATACTATATATCGCGAATGTACGGCGTTTTTATTAAAAAATAAAATAATTTCTAAAAAAAGCCCTGACGTCATTCTATTAACATGGACAAGAGGAACCTGTGTGCCAAATATAATACAAATCGTTCGGTAAATGACGGAGGAGATAGAATTTGAATGGAAAAACTACATTTCGAGAAAAAATGCAAGTAAAAAAATCAACAGAAAAAAACGCAAAACAAACGCTTCAGACGGATTTCCTTGTTGTAGCAGTCCCCTTACTCTTTCGACAGTCTCTGGCATTGTTACTTATGTAAATAGGATTATAAATCTAGGTTTATATGTGTACTGTTGTGAAAACAGACGTCAAGATGACCAGTTTTTTGTTGTTTTCCTATATCCTATGCTTGTGCGCGTGTTTACATACACTGACCCGCAACGCTTCTTATATCACACAGCGATGGGAGACTCGTATATCGGTGTCAGCAAAACGAAGTCAAATTGCGTGTTGCCACATTTAGCGATTAACCGCCAATATGCTGGCT
>JAXRKP010000384.1:0-30000 GCA_037039925.1 Doris montereyensis | reverse complement strand
AAACGCATAATATACAAAACAAAATACCAACGACGTACTCACATGTCCATAAAAACAAAGACCAACGACTTACTCACATGTCTATAAAACAAAGACCATCAAAGGACTCACATGTCTATAAAACAAAGACCAACGACTTACTCATACTCACTTACTCATGTCTATAAAAACAAAGACCATCAAAGTCTATAAAACAAAGACCATTACTCACATGTCTATAAAACAAAGACCAACGAACTCACATGTCTATAAAACCAAAGACCACATGTCTAAAACAAAACAAGACCAGACGACACTTACTCATGTCTATAAAACAAAGACCAACAACGTACTCACATGTCTATAAAACAAAGACCATCAAAGGACTCACATGTCTATAAAACAAAGACAAACGACTTACTCATATCTATAAAACAAAGACAAACGACTCTCACATGTCTATAAAGCAAAGACAAACGACGTACTCACATGTCCAAAGACCAACGACTTACTCACATGTCTATAAAACAAAGACAAACGACTTACTCCTCATGTCTATAAACAAACAAAGACCATCAAAGTACTCACATGTCTATAAAACAAAGACCAACGACTTACTCACATGTCTATAAAACAAAGACAAACGACTCACATGTCTACAAAGACCAACGACCTACTCACTCACCATGTCTATAAAACAAAGACAAACCATCACTCACATGTCTATAAAACAAAGACCAACGACTTACTCACATGTCTATAAAACAAAGACAAACGACGTACTCACATGTCTATAAAACAAAGACAAACGACTTACTCACATGTCTATAAAACAAAGACCAACGTACTCACATGTCCCTACTAAAACAAAGACAAACGGCCTACTCACATGTCTATAAAAAAGACAAAACCTACTCACATCAAATGTCTATAAAACAAAGACCAACGACTACTCACACAGTCATGTCTATAAAACAAAGACCAACGACGTCTATAAAACAAAGATCAACGACCTACTCATGTCTATAAAACAAATCAACGACTCACATGTCTATAAAACAAAGAAACAACCTACTCACATGTCTATAAAACAAAGACCAACTCTGTCACGTACTCACAGTCACAAACAAAGATCAACGACAACCTCACAGTCACATGTCTATAAAACAAAGACCAACGACTTACTCACATGTCTATAAACAAAGACAACGACTTACTCACATGTCTATAAAACAAAGACCAACGACCTACTCTCTATAAAACAAAGACCAACGACTTACTCACATGTCTATAAAACAAAGACCAACGACCTACTAACATCACAGTCACATGTCTATAAAACAAAGACCAACGACTTACTCACAGTCATATGTCTATAAAACAAAGATCACTTACTCACAGTCACACGTCAACAGTCACATCACGTCTCTATAAAACAAAGACATTGACTTACTCACATGTCTATAAAACAAAGACCAACGACTTACTCACAGTCACATGTCTATAAAACAAAGACCAACGAACCTATAAAACAAGACCAACGACTTACTCACATGTCTATAAAACAAAGACCAACGACTTACTCACATGTACTCTATAAAACAAAGATCAACGACCTACTCACATGTCTATAAAACAAAGATCAACGACTTACGCACAGTCACATGTCTATAAAACAAAGATCCAACGACTTACTCACATCACATGTCTATAAAACAAAGATCAACGACTCACAGTCACATGTCTATAAAACAAAGACCAACGACTTATTCACAGTCACATGTCTATAAAACAAAGATCAACGACTTACTCACAGTCACACGTCTATAAACAAAGACCAAATCACCACATTTCTATAAAACAAAGATCAACGACTTACTCACAGTCACATAGTCCTATAAAACAAAGACCAACGACTTACTCACATCATGTCTATAAAACAAAGACCAACGACCTACTCACAGTCACATGTCTATAAAACACAAGACCAACGATTTCTCACAGTCATGTCTGTAAAACAAAGACCAACGACATACTCACACGTCTATAAAACAAAGACAACGACTTACTCACAGTCACATGTCTATAAAACAAAGACCAACGACTTACTCACAGTCACATGTCTATAAAAACAAAGACCAACGACATGCTCACAGTCCATTTCAATAAACAAAGACCAACGACTTATTCCTGTACAGTCACACGTCTATAAAATAAAGACCAACGACTACTCCTCACACGTCCATAAAACAAAGACCAACGACCTACTCACCGTCTATAAAACAAAGGCAAACGACATCTCATCAAAACAAAGACCAACGACTTATTCACACGTCTATAAAACAAAGACCAACGACCTACTCACGTCTATCAGACGTCATAAAACAAAGACCAACGATTAACAGTCACACGTCCATAAAACAAAGACCAACGACATGCTCACAGTCACACGTCTATAAAACAAAGACCAACGACCTACTCACAGTCACGTCCATCAAAAACAAGATAAACGACATACTCACGTCCATAAAACAAAGACCAACGACGTACTCACACGTCTATAAAACAAAAGCAAACGACCTACTCACAGTCCACCATAAAACAAAGACCAACGACCTACTCACAGTCACACGTCCATAAAACAAAGACCAACGACTCACTCACACGTCTATAAAACAAAGACCAACGACCTACTCAGTCACACGTCTATAAAACAAAGACCAACGACATACTCACACGTCTATAAAACAAAGACCAACGACCTACTCAGTCACGTCCATAAAACAAAAGACCAACGACCTACTCACACGTCTATAAAACAAAGACCAACGACCTACTCACACACGTCCATAAAACAAAGACCAACGACCTACTCACAGTCACACGTCCATAAAACAAAGACCAACGACATACTCACAGTCACACGTCTATAAAACAAAGACAAACGACCTACTCACACGTCCATAAAACAAAGACCAACGACCTACTCACAGTCACACGTCCATAAAACAAAGACCAACGACCTACTCAGTCACACGTCTATAAAACAAAGACCAACGACCTACTCACAGTCACACGTCTATAAAACAAAGACCAACGACATACTCACATGTCTATAAAACAAAGACCAACGACCTACTCACAGTCACACGTCTATAAAACAAAGACCAACGACTTACTCACATCGTCTATAAAACAAAGACCAACGACCTACTCACACACGTCCATAAAACAAAGACCAACGACATACTCACACGTCTATAAAACAAAGACCAACGACTTACTCACACGTCTATAAAACAAAGACCAACGACCTACTCACACGTCTATAAAACAAAGACCTACGACTTACTCAAAACCAGTCACACGTCCATAAAAAAGATCATCGACGTACTCACATGTCTATAAAACAAAGACCAACGACTTACTCACATGTCACACGTCCATAAAACAAAGATCATCGAAGTACTCACATGTCTATAAAACAAAGACCATCGACCTACACATGTCTATAAAACAAAGATCATCGACTTACTCACATGTCTATAAAACAAAGACCATCGACTTACTCACATGTCTATAAAACAAAGATCATCGACCTACTCACATCGTCTATAAAACAAAGACCATCGACGTACTCACATGTCTATAAAACAAAGATCATCGACGTACTATAAAACAAAGACCAACGACTCTCACATGTCTATAAAACAAAGACAATCGACGTACTCACATGTCTATAAAACAAAGATCATCGACGTACTCTATAAACAAAGACCATTGTACATGTCTATAAAACAAAAAGACCATCGACGTACTCACATGTCTATAAAACAAAGACCATCGACGTACTCACATGTCTATAAAACAAAGACCATCGACGTACTCACATGTCTATAAAACAAAGACCATTGGCCTACTCACATGTCTATAAAACAAAGACCATCGACGTACTCACATGTCTATAAAACAAAGACCATCGACGCCTACTCACATGTCTATAAAACAAAGACCATCGTACTCACATACAGAGACATGTCTATAAAACAAAGACCATCGGCCTACTCACATGTCTATAAAACAAAGACCATCGACCTACTCACATGTCTATAAAACAGAGACCATCGACGTACTCACATGTCTATAAAACAAAGACCATCGACGTACTCACATGTCTATAAAACAAAGACCATCGACGTACTCACATGTCTATAAAACAAGACCATCGGCGTACTCACATGTCTATAAAACAAAGACTCACATGTCTATAAAACAAAGATACTCCACAGTCTAAAAACAAAGACCATCGACGTACATGTCTATAAAACAAAGACCATTGGAAATACTCACATGTCTATAAAACAAAGACCATCGACGTACTCACATGTCTATAAAACAAAGACCATCGGCGTACTCACATGTCCTATAAAAAAGAAAGACCATCGACGTACCCACATGTGTATAAAACAGAGACCATCGGCGTACTCACATGTCTATAAAACAAAGACCATCGGCGTACTCACATGTCTATAAAACAAAGACCATCGGCATACTCACATGTCTTTAAAACAAAGACCATCGAAATACTCACATGTCTATAAACAACAAACGAACATCTATCAAACAAACACCATGTCTATAAACAATGACCACCAAAGAAATCATGTCAAAACAAAGTCTCACATATAAACAAAGAATAGAAATATCACATGTAAACAAAGACACTCACATGTCTACAAAACAAAGAACATCGATGTACATAAACAAAGAATCATGTCTATGTCTAACAAACAAAGAACATCGATGTACTCACATGTCTATAAACAAAGAACATCGATGTACTCACATATCTATAAACAACAAACATCGATGTACCCACATGTCTATAAACAAAGAACATCGATGTACTCACATGTCTATAAACAAAGAACATCGATGTACTCACATATCTATAAACAACAAACATCGATGTACTCACATGTCTATAAACAACAAACATCGATGTACTCACATGTCTATAAACAAAGAACATCGATGTACTCACATGTCTATAAACAAAAAACATCGATGTACTCATATGTCTATAAACAAAGAACATCGATGTACTCACATGTCTATAAACAAAAAACATCGATGTACTCATATGTCTATTAAAAAAGAAAATCCAGGAGCTCACATATCCATAAACAAAGAGCATCGATGTACTCACATGTCAGAAACAGAGAGAATTGAAGTACTCACGTGTGTATAAACAAAGAACATCGATGTAGTCACATGTCGATAAACAAAGAACATCGATATACCCACATGCACTATACTCACATGACTATAAAAAAGCATCGATATACTCACATGACTATAACATGACAAAAAAAAGCATCAATATACTCACATGACTATAAACAAAAAGCATCAATATACTCACATGACTATAAACAAAAAGCATCAATATACTCACATGACTATAAACAAAAAACATCAATATACTCACATGACTAAACAAAAACATCAATAAACAAAAAGCATCAATATACTCACATGACTATAAACAAAAAGCATCAATATACTCACATGACTATAAACAAAAAGCATCAATATACTTACATGACTATAAACAAAAAGCATCGATATATTCATGACTATAAAAAAAAGCATCAATATACTCACATGACTATAAAACAAAAAGCATTTATCTACTAACATGCCATAAACAAAGAGCATCGATCTACTAACATGTCTATAAATAAAGAGCATCGATATACTAACATGTCTATAAACAAAGAGCATCGATCTACTAACATGTCTATAAACAAAGAGCATCAATATACTAACATGTCTATAAACAAAGAGCATCGATATACTCACATGTCTATAAATAAAGAGCATCGATCTACTAACATGTCTATAAACAAAGAGCATCGATATACTAACATGTGTATAAACAAAGAGCATCGATATACTTACATGTCTATAAACAAAGAGCATCGATCTACTAACATGTCTATAAACAAAGTGCATCGATATACTCACATGTCTATAAATAAAGAGCATCGACCTACTAACATGTCTATAAAAACAAAGAGCATCGATATACTAACGTGTCCATAACCAAAGAGCATCGATATACTCACATGTCCATAACCAAAGAGCATTTATCTACTAACATGTCCATAACCAAAGAGCATTTATCTACTAACATGTCCATAGCCAAAGAGCATTGATATACTAACATGTCTATAACCAAAGAGCTTTTATCTACTAACATGTCCATAACCAAAGAGCATTTATCTACTAACATGTCCATAGTCAAAGAGCATTTATCTACCAACATGTCCATAACCAAAGAGTATTTATCTACTAACATGTCCATAACCAAAGACTATTTATATACTACCATATCCATAACCAAAGAGTATTTATCTACTAACATGTCCATAAATAAAGAGCATCGATCTACTAACATGTTCATAAATAAAGAGCATCGATCTACTAACATGTCCATAAATAAAGAGCATCGATCTACTAACATGTCCATAAACAAAGAGTATCGATCTACTAACATGTCCATAAATAAAGAACATCGATGTACTAACATGTCCATAAATAGAGAGCATCGATCTACTAACATGTCCATAAATAAAGAGTATTTATCTGCTAACATGTCTATAACCAAAGAGCATTTATCTACTAACATGTCCTTAACCAAAGAACATTGATTTACTAACATGCCATAAACAAAGAGCATCGATCTACTAACATGTCTATAAATAAAGAGCATCGATCTACTAACATGTCCATAAACAAAGAGTATCGATCTACTAACATGTCCATAAATAAAGAGCATCGATCTACTAAAATGTCCATAAACAAAGAGCATCGATCTACTAATATGTCCACAAATAAAGAGGATCGATCTACTAAAATGTCCACAAACAAAGAACATCAATCTACTAACATTTCCATAACCAAAGAGCATCGATGTACTAACATGTCCATAAACAAAGAACATCGAGGCGCTCACATATTCATAAAAAAAAGCATCGATGTACTCACATGTTTATAGACACAAACATTGATGTACTCACATACCAAAACAAAAAGCATTGAGGTACTAACATGTCTACAAACAAAGAGTATTAATGTACTAACATGTCTACAAATAAAGAGCATTGATGTACTAACATGTCTATAAACAAAAAGCATTGATACACTAACATGTTTATAAACAAAGAGCATTGATGTACTAACATGTCTATAAACAAAGAGCATTGATGTACTAAAATGTCTATAAACAAAGAGTATTTGATGTACTAAAATGTCTATAAACAAAGAGCATTGATGTACTAAAATGTCTATAAACAAAGAGCATTGATGTATTCATATGTCTATAAACAAAGAGTATTTGATGTACTAAAATGTCTATAAACAAAGAACATCGACATACTCACGTGCCTATAAACAAGTGCATCGATGTACGCACGTGCCTATGAACAAAGAACATCGATGCACCACGTGCCTATAAACAAAGAACATCGATGTACGCACGTGCCTATAAACAAAGAACATCGATGTACGCACGTGCCTATAAACAAAGAACATCGATGCACCACGTGCCTATAAACAAAGAACATCGATGTACGCACGTGCCTATAAACAAAGAACATCGATGTACGCACGTGCCTATAAACAAAGAACATCGATGTACGCACGTGCCTATAAACAAAGAACATCGATGTACCCACAGTTCTATGAACAAATAGCATCAATGTACTCACAGGCCTATAAACAAAGAACATCGATGTACTCACAGTTCTATGAACAAATAGCAGCAATGTACTCACAGGTCTATAAAGAAAGAGCATCGATGTTTTGTGTACTCACATGTCTATAAACAAAGAGCACCGAGCTAGTTAGCTAGCTAGATAGATAGATAGAATGACAGATAGGTAAGTAGATAGATAGATAGATTGATAGATGGACTTATAGATATTTAGATATATAGAAAAATAGATAGATAGATAGATAAATTGATAGATAGATAGACGGATAAATAGATAGATAGATAGATAGATAGATAGGTAGATAGATAGATAGATAGATAGATAGATGGATAGATAGATAGATAGATAAATAGATAGATAGATAGATAGATAGATAGATAGGTAGACCCATCATGTATGGCGTCTTCAAAACGCGGTGATCTCAGGTTGAATTAAGAGGTAACAGCAAGATGAACGGAAATAATATGACAACGTGGAAGATATGCAGAAAAGAAAATGGGAACCTACCTTTAGCAACTGCCAACCGCACACTATTGTATTGTAATACCAAACAAGTAGGTCTACCTGTGCCAGGTGTGTTTAATAAAAACACATTAATAAAAACACGCACTGACGGAAGCAATTCGAGGCAAAGGGACACTCAAAGGTTAATGCAAAGTCAACGCACCGTGGCATTGTCATTAGCCACACCACCAAATAAGGAGAGAGAGGAGTGGAACATGAGCCCTGGAGGCGTGAATGATGATATGACACGAGAGGACTCGATAGCCCAGAGGAAAGGTGTCGGCCTCTCAACCCAAAGGTCGTGGGTTCAAGCCCCACCAACGATTGACAAGTTTTCTCAAGTCTTTCGGAGTACAATCTACCTCTTAGGAGGTCCAGGTAGGTTGATCGACACCTGGACCCATCGGAGACGGACGATGAAAAGGAGGTCCTGTGTGCAGATCACAACACGTTGTGCATGTTAAAGATCCATTGGCTGTTTACAGGGCATGCCGGGGAAAATTCAATATCCTACCAAAAACCTAGAGATCATTTTACTTGTAGGCGTGTAAAATCAAATCAAATCAAATCAAATGAAAAAAAAATTAAAAATTGATACCATGACTAGCCCGACGTAACCTTTGACCTCGGATAGAAAAAATCCCAAAATGACTCCATCAACTACATTTCAAGCAGTTCAGGCATGTTTTTTCGGCGTTTGAGAGGAATTGTAAATTTAAGAAATTGCACAAATTCTGCCGCAGAGTAGGTAACTTGCAAAACGTAGTTAATATCAACTAGATGTTTTTATGATTACTCTGTAAAGAGATTGTCGTGGATTGTCGTGACGAATTGATGTTTGTGGATGACAACACGTCCGGTAATAATACATTGTGTCGTGACCAATCTGGTGAACTTGCGGCGTTGTGTCAATGTTTGCCACTTCAAGAGTCCTAATAATTTGGTCACAACACTACTGTTAGGGTCATAATCCCCAGTGATATATCTCGTTGCACAGCGTTGTACTTTTTCAATTCTGGATACGTCATTTTTGGTTATAGGGTAGTAGTACTACTAGTACTCCAGTTGAAATCGCACTAAGGTTATATAGGCTGTTTCTCTTGATGTTTCTTTGTATCTATTTTGATGAACTCAAGCTTGTAGTACTTGCAGTGAGTCGTGTCTCGACACCAAACATACATATCACAGGTCCATGTATTAAGATCGACCGTGTAACTAAGGCTTATAACTGTCATGAGTTTTGCAAGCAAAGACACCACATGATGTCAATCTACGAAGTAGTAATGTTAAAGCAAAGACACCACATGATGTCAATCTATGAAGCAGTAATGTTAAATCAAAGACACCACATGATGTCAATCTACAAAGTAGTAATGTTAAAAAAAGACCCCACATGATGTCAATCTATGAAGTAGTAATGTTAAAGCACCACATGATGTCAATCTACAAGTAGTAATGTCAATAGCAAAGACACCACATGATGTCAATCTACAAGTAGTAAATATTAAAGCAAAACACCACATGATGTCAATCTACAAGTAGTAATGTTAAAGCAAAGACACCACATGATGTCAATCTACAAGTAGTAATGTTAAAGCAAAGACACCACATGATGTCAGTCTACAAGTAGTAATGTCAAAGCAAAGACATCACATGATGTCAATCTACAAGTAGTAATGTTAAAGCAAAGACATCACATGATGTCAGTCTACAAGTAGTAATGTTAAAGCAAAGACACCACAGATATCAATCTACAAGTAGTAATGTTAAAACAAAGACACCACAGATATCAATCTACAAGTAGTAATGTTAAAACAAAGATACCACAGATATCATTACAAGCAAATGTTAAAGCAAAGACACCACAGATATCAATCTACAAGTAGTAATATTAAAGCAAAGACACCAAGCTATCAATCTACAAGTAGTAATGTTAAAACAAAGACACCACAGCTATCAATCTACAAGTAGTAATGTTAAAGCAAAGACACCACAGCTATCAATCTACAAGTAGTAATGTTAAAACAAAGACACCACAGATATCAATCTACAAGTAGTAATGTTAAAGCAAAGACACCACATGATGTCAATATACAAGTAATAATGTTAAAACAAAGACACCACAGATATCAATCTACAAGTAGTAATGTTGAATCAAAGACACCACAGATATCAATCTACAAGTAGTAATATTAAAGCAAAGACACCACAGCTATCAATCTACAAGTAGTCATGTTAAAACAAAGACACCACAGATATCAATCTACAAGTAGTAATGTTAAAGCAAAGACACCACAGCTATCAATCTACAAGTAGTAATGTTAAAACAAAGACACCACAGATATCAATCTACAAGTAGTAATGTTAAAACAAAGACACCACAGATATCAATCTACAAGTAGTAATGTTGAAGCAAAGTTCCTTCAAGGCTGTTACGGCCCATAGAGCCGGAACTTATCTCAGCGTCAAATTGGCGTGAAGCGGAACAGGTAATATTCATAACGACCTGCCCAGGACGCTAGTCTGACGCAGTTCTTTACTCCAAAGTTAGTGCTTGTACTCATTTGCACTTGGGTAGAGTGAGGGAGATTATCAAAGCCCATCTCAACTCGGGGAAGCATACAGTACACAAGGCTGTAAGGCTTTTCGTACTAACACTTTGACAAGATCTTTCTCTACCTATAGCTGGGTGCTCATTTACACCTGAATCACGCGAGGAAAGAAGAGCGAAGGTTCTTTCCTAAGAGTACAACGTTGTGAACCCCCTACCCCCACCCCCCACATGTGCAAGCCGTGGGGTTTGAACCAGTGTCGTTGTGATTACAAGCTCACAACACTATGCTTTAGCTACCACGCCTCGCTCACCTTGGACCAGGATTATTCGAAAGGGCCAACCGACCAGCTATGTACTTTGACTTTGACTTGACTTTGATTTGATTTGATTTACCCACATCCACAACTACTGTTATCTCGGGGTTCTGTAAACAGCCATGGGATCTTTTGACGTGCACAGATTGTTGTGATCTGCACACAGGACCTCCTTTTATTGTCCGTTTCCGATTGATTTATATTTACATATAATAATAATATACGCAATGATTATCGGGATGCCAATCAGTGACGCAACACGCAAGGACGACCACCAGAAAGGAAGACGGCTCACCAGGAGAGGCTAGGGTGTGCTCCACGGGTGGGACAAGAGCGTCATGACGTTCATGACGTCATGCATAACTACATTACTAATTTGTTTTAGCCAAGTGAACGACAGATCCCGACTAACACTAACAACGGCACCGTCCACAGTTCCGTTCAATATTGGTTCCCTGTTATTGTCTCTATGTCCTTCTTCGTAACTGAAGGAAGGGGACTCGGTAGACCACAGGCAGGCAAAGTGTGGGCCTCTCACTCTCAAGCCAAAGCCAAAGCCAAAGCCAACGATCGGTAGACCACAGGCAGGCAAAGTGTGGGCCTCTACCAAAGCCAAAGCCAAAGCCAAAGCCAAAGCCAACGATTGGTAGACCACAGGCAGGCAAAGTGTGGCCTCTCACTCACTCTCAAGCCAAAGCCAAAGCCAACGATTGGTAGTCCACAGGCAGACAGGGCGGGCCTCTCACTCGCCAAAGCCAAAGCCAAAGCCAACGATTGGTAGACCACAGGCAGGCAGTGTGGGCCTCTCACTTCAAGCCAAAGCCAAAGCCAACGATTGGTAGACCACAGGCAGGCAAAGTGTGGGCCTTCACTCAAGCCAAAGCCAAAGCCAACGATTGGTAGACCACAGGCAGGCAAAGTGTGGGCCTCACTCTCAAGCCAAAGCCAAAGCCAAAGCCAACGATTGGTAGACCACAGGCAGGCAAAGTGTGGGCCTCTCACCAAGCCAAAGCCAAAGCCAACGATTGACGATTGACAATGTTTCCTCGAGTTGAATTTGTCGAGTAAAATCTACCCCGGTCCAGGTAGGTGGATTGACACCAAGTCCCAATCGGAAACGGACGATAAATAGAGGTCCCGTGTTTTCAGATCACGACACTCTGTGCACGTTAAAGACCCATTGGCTGTTTACAGGACAGTTTGAGCTACCACCCCCACTCACCCCCGCCCCATATCACCTTAGTTGTGGATGTGGGTAAATCAAATCAAATCTTCATTGCTGACGAAAGGGGAGGAGGGGGGAGGGGCGAAATTGTCTCCGTTCTATTTTCGTTTTTTTGTTGTCTCTCTATTAGGACTTTCATTATTGTTTTATATTCCTCTTCACTAGCTATCGGCCTACTTCAGTTTTAGTAGTAGTAGTAGCAGTAGTAGTAGTAGCAGTAGCAGCAGCAGTAGTAGTAGTAGTAGTAGTAGTAGAAGTAGTAGTAGTAGTAGTAGTAGTAGTAGTAGTAGTAGTAGTAGTAGTAGTAGTAGTAGCAGTAGTAAGTAGCAGCAACAATAGTTGTAGTAGTAGTAGTAGTAGTAGTAGTAGTAGTAGTAGTAGTAATAGTAGTAGCAGTAGTAGTAGTAGTAGTAGTAGTAGTAGTAGTAGTAGTAGTAGTAGTAGTAGTAGTAGTAGTGGTAGTAGTAGTAGAAGTAGCAATAGTAGCAGCAGCAGCAGCAGCAACAGAAGCAGCAGCCACAAAGTGTGTCTAGAAGAAGATAAAAACTCAAGTATTCTTACTACGTTAATTGCGTAATAGTATAGCAGTTTCCTTTATGTCATTGACTGAAAAACAGAAACAACGTACCTTGTTTCATCGACTATTCCAAAGCCTTGACTCCATACAACACACAACCCTTTCAAAAATGTTAAAGTCAATAGGAAAAGATGGTAAAGACCTTAGACTGGTAAGAAACCTGTATTGGCACCAAACAGCTTGTGTCAAAGTGGATACCGAGACATTAGCTTTTTTTTTAACATCAAGAAAGGAGTGAGATAAGGCTGTTTTCTCTCACAAGACCTCTTCAACTTATATAGCGAAATCATCTTCCGTGAAATTGAAGAAATGAGAGGTAGAAGCATTGGTGGCGTTTACCTGACCAACATAAGATATGCAGATGATGCCGTGTTAATGGCATGCAGGCCAGGTGATGTCCAACAAATATTAGACAAATTAGTAGACTTCATTGAGACAAAAGGATTGTTACTGAGCGTGAACAAAACAGAATGCATGGTAGCTTGTAAACAAGATGATAACCCGTCCTTCAATTTAACAGGTAAAGGAGAAACTATAGAAAAAGAAACAAAACTTAAATATCTCAGCGCAATCATAACAAACAACTGCAAAGACACCACCGAAATAAGACAAAGGATAGCAATAGCAAAACAATCATTGTACAGTTGTCTCCAATTCAAAACTGAAAACGGACACAAAAAATACAAACAGCGCAGACATATGCCTTTTCCACGCTATATATATATATATATATATATATATATATATATATATATATATATATATATATATATATATATATATATATATATATATATATATATATATATATATATATATATATATATATATATATATATATGCATGCGAAACATGGACTTAAGATGACAATGTCGCAAATGTTTAGAAGCATTTGAAATATGGGATATATAAAAGAATATTGAAAATCCCCATGGACAGCAAATGTAACAAACATGGAAGTTCTAGTGAAAATTGGAAAAGAAAGAGAACTTATGAAGAACATCAGGACAGGGCAAATGAGATTTTTTGGCCATGTGTGGAGACAAAATGGACTAGAAAAAACTAGCAACATCTGGTTTCATCAAAAGGGACAAGAGCTCGTGGCAGACAACACACCGCACACGTAACGGCGTTAGACAAAAACACGTTTGATATCACAACCAACTCCGGTTTTACAAGAAGTACTGAAGACAAAACACGTTTGATATCACAACCAACTCGGTTTTACAAGAAGTATTGAAGACAAACACGTTTGATATCACAACCAACTCGGGTTTTACAAGAAGTACTGAAGACAAACACGTTTGATATCACAACCAACTCGGGTTTACAAGAAGTACTGAAGACAAAACACGTTTGATATCACAACCAACTCGGGTTTTACAAGAAGTACTGAAGACAGAGCGATGTCGGTAACGTGCTGAATAGCAGCAAGCCACAAATGATAATGATGGTGAGTAGTAGCAGTTGTAGTAGTAACAATAGCAGCAGCAGTTGCAGCAGCAGCAGCAGCTGCAGTAGCAGCAGCAAGGCGCAGCAGCAGCAGCAGCAACAGCAGCAAGCAGTAGCAGCAGCAGCAGCAGCAGCAGCAGCAGCAGCAGCAGCAGCAGCAGTGCAGCAGCAGCAGCAGCAGTTGTAGCTAGCAGCAGCAGCAGCAGTAGCAGCAGCAGCAGCAGTAGCAGTAGCAGCAGTAGCAGCAGCAGCAGTAGCAGTAGTAGCTAGCAGCAGTTGTTGCAGTCGCTGCTGCTGCTGCAGCTGCAGCAGCAGCAGCAGCAGCAGCAGCAGCAGCAGCAGCAGCAGCAGTAGTAGTAGTAGTAGTAGTAGTAGTAGTCGCAATAGCAGAAGTTTGTCTAGAAGAAGATAAACAACTCAAGTATTCTTACTATGTTAATATTGAAGCCAGTATGTGGATTGTCTCCTTATGTCATCAAGCTACATTGTACTTGAGTGACAGTGACATACATATCTAGACTGTAAACAGTGGCGAAGCTAGACCTGTATCAGACATGTGGCTGGTTTTCATGAGATTGGTGTAACATAATAATGGAAATAACTGCTAAACAATGTAGACCTAAAAGATATACAAAATATTGCACACCATCTCAACCTTTTCATCTCAACAGAGAGACCTCAAATTTATATTTAAGACTAATTTAAGAGGTGGTCAGTAATTCATATCTCATACTCATACCACAAGTGAGCAAAACTAGATCTAGATCTAGGCATACACTACAATAACTTGTCAGAGGGGTAGAACATCTTTTTTCACCCTCTTTTAACTGTCTCGCTCGACAATCAAGAGTTCGCCTTCGTCAAGTCAAGGCCAGATGACGCCAGACGTTAGTTATCTAGAGCTAGGTCATGTGCGTATCGGCCTAGATTCGGCATGCACGATACCACAACAAAAAGCGTTGAGTACTCAATGGTACCCTGCACCCATTTGAAAAGCATTTGGGGCTGGAAGCGCTTCAGCCTCAATGCCAGCATTTTCAGCCATGGCATCGGTGATAATCGTCTCTCTATCTCATGAACGATACCATAAGGATTACACATTACAATGGGAAGACCCGTGGGAAAAAGGATGTACGTGTTATAACCCCTTTCCCTTTATTGGCTAATGGTTTGCTGGTGTTTAGAACGATCTCCACCGATTGGCTATTTGCATACGTATGTAGAGCTAAGCCTAGAGATCCAAGTCTAGCGCAATGTTTTTGGAATGAAAGTTAAAAAATTACAAAGATGATTAAAAATAATAACTTTTTTTATATATGGCTTATATTCAAATACTATTTAAAGATGGGGCAAATCCTTTATAGTCCACGCCTAGCTACTAGCTACGCCCCTGACTGTAAGCGTAGAACCTATCTACATACCGGTAGGAGGCTACATTGACCCACATATTATGTTTGCATCTAGTGCAAACAGGTGTACATTTATATTGACCCACATATTATGTTTGCATCTAGTGCAAACAGGTGTACATTTACATTGACCCACATATTATGTTTGCATCTAGTGCAAACAGGTGTACATTTACATTGACCCACATATTATGTTTGCATCTAGCGTTCTCTATCTTTGCAAACAGGTGTACATTTATATTGACCCACATATTATGTTTGCATCTAGTGTTCTCTATCTTTGCACACAGGTGTACATTTATATTGACCCACATATTATGTTTGCATCTAGCGTTCTCTATCTTTGCACACAGGTGTACATTTATATTGACCCAATAAATTGTAATAATTAAGCTTGTAGTACTTAGTTCCCCAATGCGGCGAATTTCCTTGGTGTTTCTTTTTCTCTGTTTTCAGCTTGAAAATATCCCACGTCGATGGGTTAAAGTGTCTATCAGAGCGGCTAGGCTAACACACTGAGCAGAACTGCACTGACCCTTGGTGACAAGTGGACACGGATAGCGGGTCTTCCTGTTGCTGGCTGGTCATCTCTCCCACCACCACCCACCCACCCATCCCTCCCCCCCGTCCCGAAGTTAACCCCTTTAATGCTGACTACAGGACATACTAACAATAATAATTGATTTCTTGTGATATTATGTGTGTCGGGTACAAAAATGTGTACTAAAAAAAAGTATAGTTATTTTCAAACATCCCTCAAGTGACGTTGTATTAAAACTATGAATAATTATGTTGTTGATGATGGCTACCTTTATTGGATTGAGTGTGAAGTGTGATGAGATTATCATCACGGCATCACCATGAACATTATCAACATTATCAACATTATCAACATCGTCATCATCACAAAAAAGCCAAGCGAATAAGTTGATTGCCTTTATAATTGCCGATTATATTCTTTAACTCTTGCTTTTGCTTCCTTTATTTGGTTGTTATTGTTGTTGCTGTTACTGTTGCTGTTGTTGTTGTTCTTGTTGCTTATGGTGTGATGCTTTATATATATATATATATCGTTAACCCCTCCCCTCCTCCCCTCTTCCTATTTAATAAGTTTTGTTGCCCCCGGGCATTATTCTCCGATAAAAGCACGCCGTCAATTGACGTCATGGAAAAGCCGAGATGCAGATGGAGAAGATGGGAATCAGCAGGAAATCAAGCAGCGGCCCTTGGGCAGATCAGCAAATGAGGTAAAGAATGTGTGGCAGGTCAACTTTCTAAAATCCACATACATTCACGTTCCCCAGTCGAGAAAATACCTGTTCCTAAGCAAAGATTCAGTCCTATTGACATTGATTTGGTGGGGACCATCGCCTTCCCAAGGTTTGTTCCCATCTGCTGACCACATCACACGCTGGCCGGAGGCACTTCCACTTCCACTGAACAATACAACATCTTCACAATGCGCTAGAACACTCATCGGAAAAACTGATTTGTTTTGGTGTTCCGCGAGACATGGCATCCGGTAGAGGATTGCAGTTCACGTCAACTGTTTAGAGCAAAGTAGCCCGTCATCTCGGCATGTCATTGTCAATGTCTGTCTCACAGAGAGACCGCCTGGTCGAACGTTTTCACTGATCGTTAAAAGCAGCCCCTCAAAGCCCACCTGTCAGGACTTGGCTGGATCGACCAACTCCTTGGGTTTTCCTGGGATTAAGAACCATGCCTAAAGAAGATCTCCATGCCTTTGTCCGCAGAACTAATTTATGGTCAACCATTAACTGTCGTAAGATGGGGAGGGCGCTATAGAAATGAATTATATTATTATTATTACTAAATGTACCAGGAGAGTTCATCGATCCTGGCCAATGTTATTCATCAGCCGCTACTGGAAATGACCCCCCCCTTACATTCACTCATTAAAACATTTTTTCCACTTCCAGCACCTTTTTTCGTTTGAGCTACATTAGTCGCCAGTCCAAAAACAAATTGTCTACATAATGCGCTCTATTGTTTTCAAATCTCTTGATGGCCAGGGACCAATCTACATAGGTAAGTTTTTGAGTATTTATATCCCACCAAGGAACGTTCGATCCAGCAATGACAACAGCGTGTTAAAAACAACAAAAACAAATTTAAAATTGGTGAACAGTGATTTTGTGTTTTCGGCACCGCAGTATTGTAATGCCCTACCAAAATACGCGAAGGACAGTGAGACATTTGACACTTTCAAGACTAGACTAACATTTGTATCTTTTTACTCAGTGAATACGTTTACAATCTTACTGTTGTTCGATCGTGTGTGTATGTGTATGTGTGTGTGTGTGTGTGTAGGGAGAGGAAGTGTGCGAGCATACGTGATGTGTAAGCGAGTCAGTACCTGTATTTGAATTTATCATAATATTTCGATTTCATTGCATACAGTATTAATTCAAAATATAGCACGCTTTTAAGATTTAGTTTATGTAAATGTTTTATAAATATGTTTATTCCGGGATTATAACATTATGCCACTTTGTAATGGGGTATTTTAGAAAACTATATCTTATTATGATCATCATTATATTATTATTATTATTATTAATAATATTATTATTATTATTATTATTATTATTATTATTATTATTATTATTATTATTATTATTATTATTATTATTATTATTATTATTATTATTATTATTATTATTATTATTATTATTATTATTATTATTATTATTATTATTATTATTATTATTATTATTATTATTGTTATTATTTGCTTTAGAAAACAATATCTTATTATGGTCATCATTATATTATTATTACTATTATTATTTTATTATTATTATTATTATTATTATTATTATTATTATTATTATTATTATTATTATTATTATTATTATTATTATTATTATTATTATTATTATTATTATTATTATTATTATTATTATTATTATTATTATTATTATTATTATTATTATTATTATTATTATTATTATTATTATTATTATTATTATTATTATTATTATTATTATTATTGTTATTGTTTTGTGGTTTTTGTGAATGATTCGCTTACCATAGCTCCATACAAACCTAACTCAGTGTTACAATGATACAATTATGATACATATATTACCTGTTATATATTCGACAACATGCAAAATATTTCATTTTTATCCTTTTATTGGAGCAAAGCTTAATTTGATATTCATGACTACAATATGGGGACTCGGTAGTCCAGAGGCAAGGCTTCTCAACCAAAAGATCGTGGGTTCAAGTTCCGGCAGGGTACAACAAATTCTCGAGGTCGAGGTAAGTGCTTTGACACCTAGTCTCATCGGAGACAAACGATAAATGGAGGTCCTGTGCAGATCGCAAACACTATGTGCACATTAAAGATCACTTGGCTGTTTACAGGGCAGTCAGGGCAAAATAAATATAATCCAACCAAATCCTCGAGATCATCTTAGTTGTGGATGTGGGTAAATCAAATAAAATCAAAACTGCCAAATCAAAGCACTAACAATTTTAGTTTAAAGGGATCGGCGTAAAACCCCCCGGAATAAAAGTGTATCTGGAGCCTACGTAGTCAATAAATAGTCGTTGTGAAATGCTTTGTTCCTGTAGTCAATACATACTCGTTGTGAAATGCTTTGTTCCTGTAGTCAATACATACTCGTTGTGAAATGCTTTGTTCCTGTAGTCAATACATACTCGTTGTGAAATGCTTTGTTCATGTAGTCAATAAATAGTCGTTGTGAAATGCTTTGTTCCTGTAGTCAATAAATAGTCGTTGTGAAATGCTTTGTTCATGTAGTCAATAAATAGTCGTTGTGAAATCCTTTGTTCATGTAGTCAATAAATAGTCGTTGTGAAATACTTTGTTCCTGTAGTCAATAAATAGTCGTTGTGAAATGCTTTGTTCCTGTAGTCAATACATAGTCGTTGTGAAATGCTTTGTTCCTGTAGTCAATAAATAGTCGTTGTGAAATGCTTTGTTCATGTAGTCAATAAATAGTCGTTGTGAAATGCTTTGTTCCTGTAGTCAATAAATAGTCGTTGTGAAATGCTTTGTTCATGTAGTCAATAAATAGTCGTTGTGAAATGCTTGAGTCAGGCATAGACATATTTACCATAACGACTATGCTCCCCGCTGTGTTTGCACACGTTTGATAAGAGATATTATGTTTAATCCTTTTTTTGTCGCACCAGGAGTACGCCTAGATTATTATTTTTGTTAACAACTTATTTCTTTCTTTTCTTTCTTTATCAGTGCCCATTCTACCTTTCGGTGTATGGGTTCAGATGTCCTGTCCTGGCATTTTCTGTTTCTTTCCAAAAACGTTAAATTTCTATGCTTCAATGTCTCTTTTATATCTTCTTTCCCACTTTCTCCGAGGTCTGCCTTTTGGTCTTTTACCTTGGGATTTAGCACTGTATACTGATTTAGTTATTTTATTGTCATTCATTCTGTTCACATGCCCAAACCATCTCAATTGATTTGTTTCTATCTTAGTTTTTATGCCATCTGCTTTGGTTTGATCTCTTATTGTTGTGTTTCTGATTTTGTCTCGTTTAGTTTTCGCTACCACTCTTCTCAGATATTTTATTTCAGCTGCCTGTACTCTACTGTATTCTCTACTGTCTAAAGTCCAAGTTTCGCTGCCATAGAGGAGAGTAGGACAATAAACAGTATTGTATACTGCCATTTTGGTTTTTGTTGACAATTCTGCTTACCTACAAATGCCTTTCCTAGATGGTTATATATTGCACTTGCCGTTTTGATTCTCTGGCTGATTTCTTCTCTTAGTTTTCCCTCTGAGTTAATCATTACTCCTAAGTAATTGTAGCTTTGAACTTGTTCTAAATACTCCTGCCCAATTTAAGATTTTGTGTTTTAGCTTCCTGGTTACTAGCATTGTTTTGGTTTTCTTTGCATTTACCCTCATTCCTCTTTTTTATTTAGTTCATTGTTCATAATGTTGATATTCGACTGAAGGTCATTTTCTGATTTTCCAAACAGAACTAAATCATAAGCAAAATGAAAGCATTGATACATTTACTGTTTTGAGCTTCCACATACCTACATTCATTTTCTTCATTTTTGGGGATGCCTTTGCGACTGAATCCATAAATGTGATAAACAAAAGAGGACTTAGGATACAACCCTGTCTTACTCCTCTATATCTACATCAAAATTTTCTGATACATTTCCAACTTCTATCACTGCACATGTTGGTTTATTGTAAAAACTTTTGGCTTCTATTCAATTTTGCTCTACATTGTGTCCTTTAAGGAATGCCATCGTTCGTCCCTCCTCACGCTGTGACGTCACATTATTCATCATACTCACCAAAGTGCAGAAACTGTATTATAGAGACCATGTAACGGTTTGATTTGATTTGATTTTACCCACATCCACAACAAAGGTGATCTCGGTTTTTTTTAGTACGATTCAACGAATTTCACCTGACATGTAAACAGCCAAGGGATCTTTACCGTGCGCGGAGTCTTGTGATCTTCACATGGGGCCTACTTTTTTATCGTCCGTCTCGAGGGGGCTAGATGTCAGTCCACTTATTTGGACAATGATTTTACTCGAAAAAAAACGAGAAAATTGTTCAACCGTCAACGGGACTTGAACCCACGACTGTTGGGTCGAGAGGCCGACACCTTGCTCTGGACTACCCAGTTCCCCATAGCATAACAGACACCGAGATGAACATTCCTCAAACTATTTTCATAAAAAGAACACATAAAACGATATGTTTTTCCACATTTTCATACATATTCAAATGATTAAAAACCCAAATCAAAAACCAAATCATGGCATAAACAATATAAAGGATAACAGTAACGGTTTTAACAAAGCGAAACATCGACATCATCATCATTATCATCATCATCACCATCATCATCATCATGATTATCATCATCCTCACCATCATCATCATCATTATCATCATCCTCATCTTTATCATCTTTATCATCCATCATCATCATCATCATCATCATCATCTTCATCATCATCAATCATCCCATCATAAACATCATCAACATCATCACCATCATTATCATCGTTATCAATATCATCATAATCATCATCGTCATCGTAATCCCCATCATTATCTTCATCTTCATCTTCTTTATTATCCCCATCATCACCACCACCATCATCAATATCATTACATCATCATCATCATCATCATCATCATCATCATCATCATCATAATCATCGTCATCATCATCATCATCTTAGAATATCACCATCATTATCATCGTCATCATCATCATCATCATCTTCATCATCATCATCTTCGTCAACAAACTGTATGACGTATTCATGGCTTGCTGCTAGCGTTCAGAGCTTGAAGACATAACGCACACACGCTTCCCACTGATCAAATATTTGCATGGGTAAAGATGCTTCAATCACTAATAAGGTAACATTGTGTCATCGGCACACAATACTACTACTACTACTACTACTACTACTACTACTACTACTACTACTACTACTACTACTACTACTACTACTACTACTACTACTACTACTACTACTACTACTACTATTACTACTATTACTACTACTACTACTACTACTACTACTACTACTACTACTACTACTACTACTACTACTACTACTACTACTACTACTAATAATAATAATAATAATAATACTACTGTCAGAGGATGGCTACTAATCTACTACTAACGTTCCATGGTAAAAACCACTTATATGCACTTCCACTTAATCTAGGCAGGCGTAAACACACTTGCTATGAATTTCCTCACTTAATAATAATAATAATAATAATAATAATAATATGAATTTCTGTCAGGGCGTAAAAACAGGATGAATTTCCTCAGAATCTAGTAGGGCGTCACACTTGCTATGAATTTCCCCCACTTAATCTAGGGCAGGGCGTTTGCTATGAATTTCCTCACTTAATCTAGTGCAGGGCGTTGGAATTTCCTCACTTAATGATTCCAGCACGTAAAAACACACTTGCTATGAATTTCACTTAATCTAGATTCTAGGTGCAGGGCGTAAAAACCACTTGCTATGAATTTCACTCACTTAATCTAGGTGCAGGGCGTAAAAACACACTTGCTATGAATTTCCCTCACTTAATCTAGATTCTAGGTGCAGGGCGTAAAAACACACTTGCTATGAATTTCACTTAATCTAGAATTTGCTATGAATTTCCTCACTTAATCTAGATTCTAGGTGCAGGGCGTAAAAACACACTTGCTATGAATTTCACTTAATCTAGATTCTAGGTGCAGGGCGTAAAACACACTTGCTATGAATTTCCTCTTAATCTAGATTCTAGGTGCAGGGCGTAAAACACACTTGCTATGAATTTCCTCACTTAATCTAGATTCTAGGTGCAGGGCGTAAAACACACTTGCTATGAATTTCCTCACTTAATCTAGATTCTAGGTGCAGGGCGTAAAAACACACTTGCTATGAATTTCCTCTCACTTAATCTAGGTTCTAGGTGCAGGGCGTAAAAACACACTTGCTATGAATTTCCCTCACTTAATCTAGATTCTAGGTGCAGGGGCGTAAAAACACACCTGCTATGAATTTCACACTTAATCTAGAATTTCCCCACTTAATCTAGATTCTAGGTGCAGGCGTAAAACACACCTGCTATGAATTTCCCTCACTTAATCTAGATTCTAGGTGCAGGGCGTAAAAACACACTTGCTATGAATTTCTCACATAATCTAGATTCTAGGCAGGGCGTAAAACACACTTGCTATGAATTTCCCTCACTTAATCTAGATTCTAGGTGCAGGGCGTAAAAACACACTTGCTATGAATTTCCTCACTTAATCTAGATTCTAGGTGCAGGGCGTAAACACACTTGCTATGAATTTCACTCACTCTAATTCTAGGTGCAGGGCGAAAAAACACACTTGCTTATGAATTTCCTCACTTAATCTAGATTCTAGGTGCAGGGCGTAAAAAACACACTTGCTATGAATTTTCCTCACTTAATCTAGATTCTAGGTGCAAAAACACACTTGCTATGAATTTCCTCATTTAATCTAGATTCTAGGTGCAGGGCGTCAAAACACACTTGCTATGAATTTCCTCACTTAATCTAGATTCTAGGTGCAGTATGCAAAAAATATTATCAGGGCTAGCTATGAATTTCCCTCAATTAATCTAGATTCTAGGTGCAAAAAACACACTTGCTATGAATTTCCCCCCACTTAATCTAGGTTCTAGGTGCAGGGGCGTAAAACACACTTCTGCTATGAATTTCCCTCACTTAATCTAGGTTCTAGGTGCAGGGCGTAAAAACACACTTGCTATGAATTTCACTTAATCTAGATTCTAGGTGCAGGGCGTAAAAACACACTTGCTATGAATTTCCTCACTTAATCTAGGTTCTAGTGCAGGGCGTAAAAACACACTTGCAGGTTCTAGGTGCAGGGCGGAAAAACACACACTTGCTATGAATTTCATCACTTAATCTAGATTCTAGGTGCAGGGCGTGATGAATTTCCTCACATAATCTAGATTCTAGGTGCAGGGCGCAAAAACACACTTGCTATGAATTTCCCTCACTTAATCTAGGTTCTAGGTGCAGGGCGAAAAAACACACTTGCTATGAATTTCCTCACTTAATCTAGGTTCTAGGTGCAGGGCGTAAAAACACACTTGCTATGAATTTTCCTCACTTAATCTAGGTTCTAGGTGCAGGGCGTAAAAACACACTTGCTATGAATTTCACTTAATCTAGATTCTAGGTGCAGGCGTAAAAAAACACACTTGCTATGAATTTTCTCACTTAATCTAGATTCTAGGTGCAGGGCGTAAAAACACACTTGCTATGAATTTCCTCACTTAATCTAGATTCTAGGTGCAGGGCGGAAAACACACTTGCTATGAATTTCCCACTTAATCTAGATTCTAGGTGCAGGGCGTAAAACACACTTGCTATGAATTTCCTCACATAATCTAGATTCTAGGTGCAGGGGCGTAAAACACACTTGCTATGAATTTTCCCCACTTAATCTAGAATTTCCCCTACTTAATCTAGATTCTATTCTAGGTGCAGCACGTAAAAACACACTTGCTATGAATTTCCTCACTTAATCTAGGTTCTAGGTGCAGGGCGAAACACACTTGCTATGAATTTCCCTCACTTAATCTAGACTTAGGTGCAGGGCGTAAAAACACACTTGCTATGAATTTCCTCCACTTAATCTAGATTCTAGGTTAAAACACACTTGCTATGAATTTCCCTCACTTAATCTAGATTCTAGGTGCAGGGCGTAAAAACACACTTGCTATGAATTTCTCACATAATCTAGATTCTAGGTGCAGGGGCGTAAAACACACTTGCTATGAATTTCACTTAATCTAGGTTCTAGGTGCAGGGCGTAAACACACTTGCTATGAATTTCCTCACTTTAATCTAGATTCTAGGTGCAGGGCGTAAAAACACACTTGCCAGAATTTCCTAAAAACACACTTGCTAAGAATTTCACTTAATCTAGATTCTAGTAGGGGTAAAAACACACTTGCTATGAATTTCCTCACTTAATCTAGGTTCTAGGTGCAGGGCGTAAAAACACACTTGCTATGAATTTCCCTCACTTAATCTAGATTCACACTTGCTATGAATTTCCCTCACTTAATCTAGATTCTAGGTGCAGGGCGTAAAAAACACACTTTGTATGAATTTCCTCACTTAATCTAGGTTCTAGGTGCAGGGCGTAAAAACACACTTTGCTATGAATTTCCTCACTTAATCTAGATTCTAGGTGCAGTAAAAACACACTTGCTATGGATTCTAGGTGCAAAAACACACTTGCTATGAATTTCCTCACTTAATCTAGATTCTAGGTGCATGCGAAAAAACACACTTGCTATGAATTTCCCTCACTTAATCTAGATTCTAGGTGCAGGGCGTAAAAACACACTTGCTATGAATTTCACTTAATCTAGATTCTAGGTGAAGGGCAAAACACTTTATGAATTTCCTCACTTAATCTAGATTCTAGGCAGGGCGTAAAACACACTTGCTATGAATTTCTTAATTCAGATTCTACACACTTAAATTTCACTTAATAGGTTCTAGGTGCAGGGCGTAAAATTTCCTCACACTAGGTTCAGGCAGGCACACTTGCTATGAATTTCCTCACTTAATCTAGATTCTAGGTGCAGGGCGTAAAAAACACACTTGCTATGAATTTCCTCACTTAATCTAGATTCTAGGTGCAGGGCAAAAACACACTTGCTATGAATTTCTCACTTAATCTAGATTCTAGGTGAAGTAAAAACACACTTGCTATGAATTTCTCCCCACTTAATCTAGATTCTAGGTGCAGGGCGTAAAACACACTTGCTATGAATTTCCTCACTTAATCTAGATTCTAGGTGCAGGGCGTAAAAACACACTTGCTATGAATTTCCTCACTTAATCTAGATTCTAGGCAGGGCGTAAAAACACACTTGCTATGAATTTCCCCACTTAATCTAGATTAGGTGCTAGGTGAATTTTCCTCACTTAATCTAGATTCTATGTGCAGGGCGCAAAACACACTTGCTATGAATTTCCTCACTTAATCTAGATTCTAGGTGCAGGGCGTAAAAACACACTTGCGTCAGAATCTAGATTCTAGGTGCAGGGCGTGAAACACTCCAGGAATTTCTCTCACTTCACCCAGATTCCCAGTTACACTTGCTATGAATTTCCTTCAATTAATTCGCTTCAGACACACTGCTATGAATTTCACTAACTAGGTTCATACGCAAACACACTTGCTCCTCATTGGGTTCTAGGAACGGCCACTTAAAGATTCTAGGTGGTGTATGCACACACTTACTTGAATTTTCTTTAATGTAGATTCTAGGTGCTTTGCTGAATTTTACTTAATCTAGATTCTAGGCAGTTACACACTTGCTATTTACTTAATCTAGATTCTTACTTTCTATACTTTACTTTGCAGGGCTTTATGGCTCTTAATCTAGGTTCTAGGTGCTTTGCTATGAACTTTCACTTAATCTAGGGTTCTGAAGGGCGTAAAAACACACTTGCTATGCATTAAGAGATGCCACCTGTGATTGATAGCAAAACACACTTGGCATAATAGATTCTAGTTGCAGGGCGTATGGAATTTCCACTTAATCTAGGTTCTATGCGCAGGGCGTAAAACACTGCTATGAATTTCACTTAATCTAGATTCTAGGTGCAGGGCGTAAAAACACACTTGCTATGAATTCATTAAGGGCGTAAACACACTTGCTAGAATTTCTAGTCAATACACACTTTGCTATGAATTTCCCCTCACTTAATCTAGGTTGTGAAAAACACACTTGCTATGAATTTCCTCACTTAATCTAGGTTCTAGTAGGGCGTAAAAAACACACTTGCTATGAATTTCCACTTAATCTAGATTCTAGGTGCAGGGCGTAAAAACACACTTGCTATGAATTTCACTTAATCTAGGTTCTAGGTGCAGGGCGTCCACTTGCTATGAATTTCCCTCACTTAATCTAGATTCTAGGTGCAGGGCGTAAAAACACACTTGCTATGAATTTCCTCACTTAAAGATTCTAGGTCAGGGCTTAAAAACACACTTTGTATGAATTTCCTCACTTTATCTAGATTCTAGGTGCAGGGCGTAAAGACACACTTATGTGGAATTTCCTCACTTAATTCGGTTCTAGCAGGCTTGCTGAATTTCCCCACTTAATCTAGATTCTAGGTGCAGGGCGTAAAAACACACTAGAATTTCGTCTAGATTCTAGGAAATTGCGAATTTCACTTAATCTAGATTCTAGGTGCAGGGTATGAAAACACACTTGCTATGAATTTCCCTCACTTAATCTAGATCGTTGCAGGGAAAAACACGCGTCAGACTAGCTAGGTCCTGTCCAGGAGGGGGTTATTATATTACCTCTCCGCTTCAGACAATTACCAAGTACGCACCGGCTCTATTGGCTGGAAAAAAGGAACTCTTTACTTACTTCTTTTACTTTACTTTGCTTTACTCTTACTCTTACTTTACTTTACTTTACTTTTTCTTTTACTTTTTCTTTACAACTTTACTTTACTTTTCTTACTTTAGTCGAGATGCCACCTGTGATTGAAAGGCATGGTCAGCATGGATTCCCAATGCTTTGTTCCCAGTAGTCAATAAATAATTGGTGTGAAATGCTTTGTTCATGTAGTCAATACATAGTCGTTGTGGAAATCGTCACCTTCCTGTAGTCAATACATAGTCGTTGTGGAAATCGTCACCTTCCTGTAGTCAATACATAGTGGTTGTGGAAATCGTCACCTTCCTGTAGTCAATACATAGTCGTTGTGGAAATCGTCACCTTCTTGTAGTCAATAAATAGTCGTTGTGGAAATCGTCACCTTCTTGTAGTCAATACATAGTCGTTGTGGAAATCGTCACCTTCTTGTAGTCAATAAATAGTCGTTGTGGAAATCGTCACCTTCCTGTAGTCAATACATAGTCGTTGTGGAAATCGTCACATTTCTGTGGTCAATAAATAGTCGTTGTGGAAATCGTCACCTTCCTGTAGTCAATAAATAGTCGTTGTGGAAATCGCCACCTTCCTGTAGTCAATACATAGTCGTTGTGGAAATCGTCACCTTCCTGTAGTCAATAAATAGTCGTTGTGGAAATCGTCACCTTCCTGTAGTCAATACATAGTCGTTGTGGAAATCGTCACCTTCCTGTAGTCAATACATTAGTCGTTGTGGAAATCGTCACCTTCCTGTAGTCAATAAATAGTCGTTGTGGAACAATAGCCGTTGTATGTCGTGCAAATGGACTCTGTAGTCCAGAGGTAAGTTTCGGCCTCTGGAACAAAAGGTAGATTCGAGCCCCACCAAAGGGTGAAGTATTTTCTAGACTTACTAAGTGCAAAATCGTTCCCCTCCCCCCTCTCCTTCCTGATCCAGTTAGTGGTCGACACAATATTAATCCCATCGGAGACAGACGGTAGTGTGAGATCTCGTGTGTAGATTACAACACGATGTACAGGTTCAAAATCTCTTGGCAAAGGCAGTCAGCATAACAAAAAACCCAGAAAAATATTTTGACGATCCAACGTTAAAAATGGGAACTATTATATATAATTACGTGAAAACCTCTTTCATGCTGTGTTGATCTGAGAGGAACAATCAGGTGAGTTTGTTTTTTCAGCTTACTCTAATCCCATGCAGCGATATATTTAACACATGTGACCCCAATCACTGCCTGCTTACCTTGACATTGAGTTAAATGTATGTCAAAGTCTAACCGATTGGTTTCATGTGGCGCATTGATTTCCCTCAAAAGAAAATGGTTGTTCAAAGTTGACACCAATAATAAAATAAAAAAAAGGTTTTGTTTGATTTTATTTTTCTATTTAACAAAGTGCATAATGGTAAGTAAAATAAAGTTATCTTCAATACTGCTACGACCCATAGCGCAGAAGTCTATCCAGGTTTCAAAAGCGTGAGACGGAACAGGTTATTATATCTCTGGACATCCTTCAGCCACACGTAACTGTTATCGCTATCTTTTCATAGGCTACATAGGTCATTTGACCTTGGAGGAATCTCATTATAATCATGGAGTTTTAAAAATGATCGAACGTATAGTACTGTAATCAATAGAACAATGCACATCCGTTCATCATGCAACTATTTTAATTATAGAGTCAATATATGCCATTTATATTGAGCTCTATAATTTAAAATATTTGCATGATGAATGAATGTGCAAATAAATACTATTCGCATTTTTATTTTGAACACTAAATTATTCCATAATTTGGAAAAAAAAAATAAGTCTCACAGAAGACACACTTTTACTTATAATAAACATATGAGGGCATCGACGAGACATTTGAGACAAATAGAAACTAGTTGACTATCTGATCATATATCTGAAATTCAGTTTTATTTAGGATTAGAATTAATTGTTGAATTCCTCCTAGCTGGATGAAGGAAATATTGAATGAACTGAATAACAAAACACACAGACACAAAGATATGTAGTGTGAGAGCGTTTCTTTGAATTAAAAACAAAGAACAGATTATTAATATCAAGATCAATGGGAGTGAAAAGAAAAATAATGATAATAAACAATTAGAAATGAAAAACAAAATAAAACAATGTGTAGAATTGAAAAGTGGACGAGTTTACAAAACATATAAAATCGAATGTAATATTTGATAGTGGGAAAATATAACAATAGAT
>JAXRKP010000383.1:235000-317500 GCA_037039925.1 Doris montereyensis | reverse complement strand
TTCTTCATATCACTTGCTCTTCTCCATTACAGTTGCCTTTCTCCTTGCTATGTTTTTTATTTCTTTACTTTGTTTAAATTTAAAAAAAGAGAAATTCATTGTGTTCATCCCCTTCATTAATGTTTTCCACAATTTGCTGTTAGTTAGCCAGAATCTTCGTCATGCTTCTTAGAACCGTAATCAACTTTCATTACTTGATTTTTAGTTTAATTAATTTGTTACTTAATTTATTTTAAATAATTTCTTTCTTTACCGTTTGATTAATTAATTTTCATCAAGCAATTTTATAAACATTTATTCCTTCTTCTTCATATCCTTGAAAGCATTTTATCACAATCTTTGATTCATATACATTGTAACTTTTTAAATTATTAAAAATATATTAATATTATACATGCACTCTTTTTTATATTATGTATTATAATAAACATTAAAATGAAGAAAAATGAGTTGTCTTAGATTTATATTCATGTTTCTTATCTTAATATTTTAGCATATGATATGCTGCCATTTTTAGCAATCAGTTTTTATTTTTTCATGTAGGCTACAAAATGTATGAGGTGATGTCAGTTTTCAAGGAATAAATAGGGGACTGAAGTCTGTGACGTTAGTTTTAAATGTTATAGAATAGACTGATTAATTAAAAAACAGACTTTAAAGACTTGAGAAACAAACCACAAACAAAAATAGGATCCACAACTGATCCCAAAAAACAAAAACCGCAGACAAAAACAGGATCCACAACTGACCCCAAAGCCAGCTGAGGGTCGTAGTGTAAACGACTTTGTCGTCATTTCAAGGGCTCTCTCTGTGAACTCAGACGACCCATGTTTCATTATAAAGAAGAAGAACAAGAAGAAAAAAAACAAACAAACATAAGAATAAGAAAAAGAAAAAGGAAATGAAGTACAAATTCAATGCAATTTTTATTGTTTGTATCACATGATGATGAGTGTTATGAGAGCATCTACCAATGTCAGCTACAATCCAATAAATATATAAATAAATATAAGTATTGTTATATAAATAACAATTCACATGCAGTCTTGCTGTCAAGTAAATCTTGAGAAAGAGTGAATTTTATTCATAAGGCTTGAATATAACATGAGAACGATTTTTGTTATAACACAACTAAGATTAAGAAAGTGATAAATAAAAAATAAAACAAAACTACATAAAATATAAAACCAAGAATCCAATTATACACAAATTTTACAATGTTATACATTACATATCACAGTGGGCCAGTAAAGGTTTTACTTTTCAGTACGATTACCAGTACTTATACACACACACACAAATACATACACATGCACATACACACTGATACTGTTTATTTATTCAGATATTTTTCATTTTTACATTCTCTGTTTCTCACTTACACTTACATTAAATTCCAATAATAAAAAAAAATGATTATATTCCTAATGTTTCTAAAAACATCTCTGCCTCCACCCTTTCCTTTTCCACTTCATTAATCTCCTCGTCCTCCATGCCCAACGTTTTCCACCACGGAAGCTGCAGTTTCTTCAAGATGTAGTCATGTTCCATCTTGCCTTGGTTGCAACGGGCAAGGAACGAGATGAGTACATATCCACATCTGCCTGTGTAATATCTTTCAGACTGGGAGCCACTGTGAAAATTAAACAAGTGAAGTAAAATTTTGAATATAATTGCCATGTCATGTAATACCTCTCTGCATAAATACATGTAAGTAAAGTGAAGTAAGTCCCATACTCAAGAGTTGGGCATAGGGTAATCATGAGTAGAGACCTGAGTTTTTCAAGCATACGGCAGAATGTCGTTGGTAGCTTTCCATGCTGCCTTTACTTTCGACTAGTCTGAACAGGTCTGGCTACTCATTTCGCTGCTGGGTCAACACGAAGGCCATAAATAAATGTCAAACAGAGGACTTCCAAATCATGTCAACTAAAACTTTTAGAAAGGAAGCACAAGGGGAGAAGAAACCCCATTTCAACCAGCTGTATGTATAACATAGAGAGGTAAATTAAGCCTTGGGAGAAAAATAAATCATTTTACTTTAAAGCTGTTTAACAGAGGTTTGCATTTATTTTGCCTTTGATTCTTCAGGGCGATTTTGTTTTTTGGCCAATCAAATGCTTAGCAAAGAAAAGGAAAAAAGAACTTAAATGAAACAAGAGAACAAATAAAAAACAACCTAACTTCATTTGAAGCTAAAGCCCATCTTCCCAATCAATCCCCCCCCAACAACCAATTAAAACAACAAATAAATGCCAAGACAAACTACCCTAATGAAAATGACAAGCAGAGCATTTACATATTACAAAAGTGACTTATAGAATAAAAAGTCAGAATGTTTATACTTGTACTTGAAAATAGTTAAGAACAAAGTGTCACATTTTCCCAAAACACTTCAGCTTCACTTACAAGTTAATAACTCTGAGTCAGTATCAAGGCGAGCCATTGAGTTTTCCACCTTATACTGCAACTTCCTGTAGGGTCGAATATTGTAGTAGTGTCTACTAAGGAAGTCTTGAGCTTTTGCATGGACAGCCTCTAGTTCTTGATGATTCTCAATCCGAGTCTGGTAAAAATATTCACATGTCAACATTCAATGATAAGGTTTTGATGAATAACATTTATTTTTCTTGCTTTAAAGTTGTGGAAAGAGTGGGCACAGATGACACTGTTGGTTTTGTGAATAAAATATATGACTCATGCTAGAGATATCAGGTTGAATTCCTGCCAACCGTTAACTCCTCTCTAACCAGTCTGACCGCTGATGTATAGAAATTATGGCAAAAAAACCCAACATAAATTGTGTTACAATTGCTGAGCAATTTTCCCTCATCTTGACCATGGTATTTGAATTTGTTTTCAAAAGTCAAACTGCAATTGTAACCACGAAAACGACTGTGTGTATAAGTGGCTGTAATGGTAAACATATGTGATAGTTAAGTATAAAGACACATGTATTTTAGTAAGAAAAAATTCATCAATTTTCTTTCACTTCAAGATTCAAGGTATGAGTGAGACCTTTAAGTATAAATTTTGTTAAAAAAAAATATTATGATGTTGTATAAGTACTATAAGCAAAGTTTATTCGCTGAAAGGTTAACAAACCGGATTTTCTTCCCTCCATTGTGCAATCTTCCCCTGAAGTTCTACCCTCCTTTGATCTGTCAAACCTGGAGGTTTAAGATGGGTGGGAATGTCTTGGTCTGATTTCTCTCTCTTCTCAAGACACCTGCGAAACTGATATGAGAGCAAATGCAATGAAAATGACCAACGACTGATGCTTTTCTGAAGCAAACAATGAGATCATTAGACTTTTTCATGGTTTAAGTTTTACATAAATAAATAATACAAAGTAAAATCCTCTAACAAAGAACTTACAATATTAAGATGCAAAAATAAAATTTTAAAAAAAAAGAAAAAGAGGGGAACTCCCTAATGACTAGAAAAAATTGGGCAACAGTTTCATTTCATTAGACTGGTAATAATGCAAAACTTTCAGACATGTAACAACTGAATCAATAAAGAACAAGTCGGTGATAAAGATAGATGTAACAGATTTAAAAACTGAGTTAATTATTATGAAGGAACACAAAAATTGAAGAAGAAAGTTTGCTGTGTAAAAAAATAATAATTCTGTATCTCAAATGATAGCAAAGAAATATGGAGAGCAGGGATGCTGAGAAAACAATCACCCTACCCTTAATTCACTCACTACCACAGCCGACACATATGCGGGTTGTGAGCCATAGACAGATGACTGCAAAGGGTGACACAGGTGCAGGAGCATTTTGTTTATTTATTTCCTACATTGACACGGCTGCCAAGGGGTCCCTGGGGAGCTCACAGCTTTCACACGCTTTCAATGATGTGATGACACTAGTATTAGTCTTGACAACCTCCCACAGATTGAAGGTCCTCTTAATGATACACTCACTAGCATTAGAGTAGTTTCTCTTTGTTAAAGTGCTCTCTTATCAGTCCTATGTGAAAGAAGTGCGAATGGTCATTTATCCGCTCCTTGGCCGTCTTTTAGCAACACAGATCTAACATGTAGCCAGATCTAGATGTAAACATTAGATCGACACTTTCATCTGGTGTCAATGACAGTGATGAAGACCAACCAGGACCAAATATGGCAAACAAAAACCCCCCAACAAATAACCCTCCAAAAACCCTGAATTGATCATTCAAACCCCCTATGTAGTATGTAGTGTGAATGCATGTGTCCGAAGTTTTACCCCCATGAAAAATGAGTTCATCTTTTAACTAACATAAAATCTAAACATCATGAGACATAACAAAAGAATTCTTTTTGCACCATTTTCTACAACTATTTTCGCACTTGATAATACAGCCTTTCCGAGATTCTACTCTTAAAAAGTTAATGCAGAATTACTTTTTTCATTTGGTCAGGTCTGAAAAGTCTGGCAGTGAGTGAGTTAAAACAATATGGTAGACAAAGATTTTGAGGCTGATCACTGATACAGTGAAAATAATCTTTGAAAACTTACAGCTCTTTGAATTCTTATGACAGCTTTAACTTGAACAGCCACTGTCTGTCGCTCCGATAGTTTGGTTCGTTCACGATGCCCTCGCCATAAGGTTTGGATGCGAAGAGCCGCCTCCGATTTCTCCTTTCTCAAATATTCCTCTATGCGTGCTGATGGAGATATAATTATATAGTAATCACATAGTGTAAAATGGAAAGCAGAAATCTTCTTCTTATGTTTTATTTGTGATGATTAAATTGGCACATAACATACAAATTTTATTTGCTTTACCTAACAGTTCATATGACGAATAGAAATAAACAGTTGACAGTGATTGATATCTTTTTCAGTCTTCGTTTACTATTTATGCTGATCTCTTTTGACATTTTTTGCTACGAACAGGTATCCATAAAATGACAGTCAACTGAGAGAAACGTCCTAACCAATGAAGTAAAGACAACAAAACTTTTTAATTTTTACACATCCACAGCAGTAAATCTCTATTCAATCTGTAATGAAATTCCCCATGGGTTGAGTCCTTCATTTACTACATGAAATGAGTTGAGTCCCTTCATTTAGTACATGAAAGAAATCAGAGACCAAGATGGCATGAAACAATATTTCCCCACGATAACACACAAGAAATAAAAACTTAAAGACAGCATGTTCCAATTTTCTCTTTCATGCTCTTTCAATATATCTATTACAGAGCAATGTAAATAATGAATAAGGCCATGAAATAAATACAGTGGATGCCGCATAAGTCATTCAAGGGACCAAATAAAAAAGATCCACTTAAGCAATTGTTCAGTTACCTCAGAATGCAGAATAGTGGTCTTGGGTATTAAATTATTAATACATGTATTGCTGACTCAGTGACTGACCTGTACTCACATGTGTTGTTTTTTCTAGTCATGTTTGTGTCTCTTTTTTGTGCTGTGTTTTGTTTGTATGTATTATTACTTGAAGTGCATACTTCTGGTTGAAAGCAATAGTAGAATCCCAGGTAGAAGAGAGAAGTGTCGATGATGGAATAGTGCAGTAAAACTGCGCATGCAATTCGACTTATGTCTTCAATTTTAAACCAATCACCTGTTTTGTTAAGTGCTTTATGCGGAGATACAAATAATAATAATGATGCGTCCAGTATACATATACAATGATTAGGTAAGAGTAAGAGTATGATCATTTGGTATCTGCACCTTTTACCCCCCCACACACACACACACATATATCTTACTACCTGCAAGTTGTACTATAACAACACAACATCGCACGATGTGTTACGTACTGTGTTACACAGCATATTGAACAAAGGTGGAGGCATAGTATTCTCGCCCACCTCTGTCTCTCTCCTGGTCAATCGTGATAGTCACATCTCAATGCCGTAAAACAAAGTGACTTAAAAGGCATGTTACTTAACTCGATGTCAACTTAAACTTTTTTTATGAACAAAAAAATGTGTTGGGGATGGGACTGTCAAAAAAACACCGGCTTAGATAAAAATCGACTTATGCAATGTCGACTAATGCAGCATCCACTGTGTTGAAGCCACGTAGGAACAAAGACAAGACAAATACAAAGGAATAGAGAGAAAGAACTTGCAACCTCTGTGTTAGCACCCATTGCCTCATCATGAAATAAGAGTGTACTTTCAATCATGCTAACTTATGCCCAAAGTTTTTTTAGTCTATTTCTCTGTATTTGTCACATCTTTGTTCCTATGGGGCTTCAAATTATTCCATGTCTTTATCCCTCACTTTAAACATTCCTCTTGCCTCACTGTTTGTCTTTAGGGTGATGTAAACTATGAAAACTTCATAGTATTACTGCCACTTGGTCAAGACTTTGATTGATTACATGCGAATCAGCAAACATGCATGCATCTATCTACACATGTTATAGTGAATTGGATAAGTCAAACTTAAAGTAAGCACAAAGTGTAGATTCCTTGCCTTGTCTAGACATAGACTTCTTTTGTTTAACCAATATTCAAGGCATAGAAAAGGGAAAATAGATCAAGATCTAAAGGACGCATAATCAAACGCTTAAAAGAACATGTTGTCAGTTGCTTACAAGCCGGTAAAATCTCTAATGTTTGCAGTCTTTTCTCATGAAAATTGCGCATGACTTTTTGCCGTTGCATTTTCATGCGATGATGAAGTTCTGTTTGATATTGGGTTTGTAGCTTGACCTGTTCATTTTCCAATTTCTTGAGTCTTAGAGAGTGAGAGAGAGAGATAAATGAAAAGTCAGTGGAAGGCAAAAACATGAATTAAAGTTATAAGGGATGAACACATATAGACTTACAATTAGCAAAAACGCCAAATACATGTATTCTACGCAGTTAATTACATGTATATGTGTGTGTTTAGCAATCACAGCACTTCATGTTTTCAGTTGAAAAATAAAAAAAATACGTAAATATCTACATCCACATGTACAATTTTCACCCAACACAGAATTGTTCTAAGAATTTCATGACTTCTCATTATCAGAATGGTTTAAACCTGTTAGAGCAAATAATTTATTTCATACAAACACTTTCTTTCTTTCTTTATCAGTTCCCGTTCTAATTCTATCTTCCGGCGTATGGGTTCAGATGCACGAGATGATCTTTCTCCTGGCATTTTCTGTTTCCTTCCAAAAAATGAAATGTCTTTGCTTTAATGCCTCTTTTATATCTTCTTCCCATTTCTCCAAGGTCTGCCTTTTGGTCTTTTACCTTGGGCTTTAGCACTGTATACTGATTTAGCTATTCTATTGTCATTCATTCTGTTGACATGCCCAAACCATCTCAATTGATTTGTTTCTATCTTAGTTTTTATGCCATCTGCTTTGATTTGATCTCTTATTGTTGTGTTTCTGATTTTGTCTCTTTCAGTTTTCCCTATTACTCTTCTTAGATATTTCATTTCAGCTGCCTGCACTCTACTGTATTCTCTAGTGTCTAAGGTCCAGGTTTCGCTGCCATAGAGGAGAGAAGGACAATAAACTGTGTTGTATACTGCCATTTTGGTTTTTGTTGACAATTCTTGTTTACCTACAAATGCCTTTCCTAGGTGGTTATATATTGTCATTGCCTTTTTGGATTCTCTGGCTGATTTCTTCTCTTAGTTTTCCCTCTAAGTTAATCATTACTCCTAGGTAATTGTAGCTTTGAACTTGTTCTAAATTCTCTAAGATTTTGTGTTTTAGCTTCCCTAGATATTAGCATTGTTTTAGTTTTCTTTGCATTTACTCTCATTCCTCTTTTATTTAGTTCATTATTCATCATGTTGATATTCAGCAAATGAAAGCATTGATACATTTACTGGTTTGAGCTTCCACATACCTACATTCATTTTATTACTGTATTAGTTTTAAAAATAATGGCAGGACTGAGGACCCCGACGTCAGCACCTATTGAATTGAAATGAAAGGAAAGCTCACCACCATCCATGCAAATTATGCACCATAGTGAACTTTGCCCACATTGGGATGGGATGGTGTGATGGTGATGCTGAGGTCAAAAGTTTAAACCTATCCAATGTCACTGATATAATTGTTTTTATCTCCAGATTCAATGAAAATTAGATAATCAATGTAGCGAAGAATACAGAAACAAAGATTTGTTTCAAATTGTTGTATGTCTCACAAATCGAAAAAAGATTACTGATTTTGGTAGTTCAACATCGTTGTAACTCTAAGAAAATTGAGAGCTACAGAAACTTTGAAGCCATTTTTCTTAAAACTGCAAATTTAGAGATACAACTTGATTGCTCCATACCAACGATTTTGTCTGTTTATTCCTTTATGTTCTAAGATTTAAATGTGTATAATGCAAGATAAAAACAAATAAATCTAACTCAAACTGTGAATAACTCAATGACAAACCTGTAGTCCTTATGAAATTTAGCAAACGCTCGGTTGGCCTTTCTCAACTTCTTCCTTGTGTGATATCCTCTCCACACAGCCTGGATGTAACGTGCACATTCACTGTTGCGCTGATTGAGAAAGAAATCAAGGGTAGCATTAGCATGGAACATACAAACTAGTATTACTTACTGTCACTAGTGATATGGTTTGATTGATTGATTGAAAATTACTGTGCCCACCATACGTGGTGACCTCGGGGTGAATAAAGAGGAAGCAGCAAGAAAAAAAAAGAAAGGTGAAAGGAAAGAAGTAGGACCTACCAGTGGCACCCGTAAACCGCCCACACTAGTGTAAGGGAGAAACCAACCAAGCATGACTTTATTTCACAGAACAATACACATAACGTAGTCAAATATGGTAGATTTTGAAAAGGTGGGATAAAATAAAGTTTCATATAAGAAATGTGCAAGTGACCAATCGCAAAAAATAGAAAAGAAAAAAAAAGAATCCTATAGCCAATTTGCATATCTGCTTTGTCTAGTCTAGACATATGGAAGGCATAATATATGTATCACACTTTTATTATCTGTCTGTAAGTATATATGCATGTATGTGTGTGTGTGTGTGTGTATGTATGTATATATGTATGTCCATTGTCAAGTCTAGACTTATGAAAGGCATAATATATGTAATATATTTTTATGTCTGTCTGTTAGTCTGTAAGTATGTGTGTGCATGTATGTAACTAATGTACTATTGAAGATAAAATGTTGTGTTTGGGGAAGAAAATAATCATAGTCATACAAACACACATACTTGGGCTTTAGCGCGAAGAGCAGATCCAGAATCAAGCAACAGTCCAATGTGACGAAGGTCCCTCTCAAAACCCCTACCTTCCCAACGTCTCAGCAAGGGTCGCAAACCTCTGATTAAGAATAGAAAAAATTGTAATATTCAAAGATTTCAAAGTGGTTTAGAATTAATCAACAATAATCAATAGCAAAAAATGGCAAAGAAATAGTTTCAAAGAAAAGAAGTGTGGAGAAAAGAAGAAAGAGAAACAAAAGTGGACACATTCTACCCTTCTTTTCTGCTGTTATCAAAGCCATTGTTTTCATCAAGTTCAAACAATCATGAAAGAAAAATACTATTGCAATCAATCAATATCAGTGTTTGCATGAACTTTGTCACACCCTTGCGCATGGATCATCAAGGTTCAAGGTAAATAATCCTAAAATATCAATTAGCTTCAAGTTTGATCAAGTATTTTGGGGTTTTCTTTCTCCTTCAAAAATGTCTTTTTTAAATTTGAAGAACACAAAATGTGTTTTTTTTTAAACATATGGGTAATAATGTGACATATTGTTGTATGTTTTTCTTCATTGCACAATCATGTTTTTGCAAGTTATTCAAATTATATCAGTAAATGAGAAGAAACCTTTTTTTTAAAAAGGATTTTCAATCTTGTGATAGAAAATTAAACTTTAAATACCATCATGGTGCTTCTGACTTTCCATTGCTGAGACAATGTCTGATCTACCAAATTTTAGGTATGAAAGCAACGTAATATATATATCTATATTCAGAGTCGTTTCAGACTAGTTTTCAGCTTCCGAGATGAATGAAACAGATATAACTAATAGTCATTGATAGTAAAAGAGAGTCTATGAATTAAACGCTTACTATAATCAAATAGTTTCAAATAGGTCATCCATAACTGAAGCCAGTCATTTTCAATTGAAAAATATCACTCCCTTTACATGTAACATATCATGATTTTTAGTTGCAATTTTGAAAAAAATCAACTCTATTTTCACACTGACAGAAATGGAAAATTAGCTTGATCTTTATCAGCACTTGAATTGAATATCAAAATAGCAACAAAAAAAAGAAAAATCAATAGACGGTAAAGCTGGCATAAAGCTTACATACCTGTATCTGGTACACAGGACTTCCACTAAAGGCTTGTGGTGGTCACACAGTCTCAGTAGACAACGTATGAAGCTCCCCTAGAAAGGTAGAATATGAAAGCATGAGGCAAGGTAATATGGCTTTAGTGTACACACACAATTTAATTTCACAGACTTCATTCACTTCATTCATAATTTCTATCAAAACTATGTCTAATTCATCCATATCCTTATTTTATAAAATAAATACGAAAAAAGAAAAAAAATCTTTAAAAATCCCCTCCCTCTCAATCTTATCAAAAAACAAGAAATCTGAAGGCTGTCCTTTTTAATCAGGCCTATTCTTAATTGTCCAATATTACAATATATTTTATACATTAGATTTACCATTTTGTTTTTTTTTTCCCTTCTTGCAACGTTTACAAATAGCTTACTTAAGTTCCTTTAGCACTACCACCTTATTTTTAATATGATATTTTAACACTACTTGTTCACACAAGTCCATGTAGATCTACATTTCCTATTCCAATATTTTTTTCCCCTTCTTTTTCTCTCCATTTTAGATACATATTTTTATCACATTTGTATTGAAACCCTTTTGCATGGAAAGCAACTAAATAAATAATATTATTATTATTAGTAGTAGTATTATTATTATCCTTTTCCCTGAATAAAAAAAATAATATGTGCCGGTTTTGAATGAACAAAATATTAATGCTCACTAATTCAAATACCTGTAAAATGTTAGCAGGGAAACATTGAGATGTTTTTAGCAAAAAGTAACCGACAAAAACATAACCTAAGTTTTCCTTTATGTACAGAATCACAAAGTTAGTGCAAGTTAATCCTGTATAATAAAATACTTTACATTTTCATTTACTCACACATTGATCATATATAAAAGTTTAAAATTGCTCTTAAATTCTTTTTAGATACACCAAGAGATGAAAAGACCAAATCAAAATAAACATAATACACTAATTTTTGTATATAAACATGCGATGTAAATATATAAATAAGAGAAAGAAAGGCGACAAAAAACCCCCACAATAATAAAAAACCTTTCCTATAAATTCAAAGTACGACAAAAAATAAAAGACAGATCTAGACCTTCTTACTTCCCAATCTAAAAAATAAAAATCCCGATGTAACTACCTTTCTTCAATATATATTATCATGAGAACAAAACTTAAATTTATACGATCAGTAGCACAAAAGGAGGCCAATCGGGGTGTTATATAACAATAATAACACAGTTTGTTTGTTTAATTAAAATTTACCACATCTACCATATGTGGTGATCTCAGGGTGAATTTAGAGGAGACAGCAAGATGAAAGAAAATGAGAGTGAAAATGAACCTACGAGAGTGAAAATAAAACAGAAAACTGAGCTAGAACCTCTGTGTTCACTGTTAGTTTGTAGATCAATTCATCCATCAAATTCAACACAGTCATACAATAAAACAGACACCCCTCCCCCCTTAGTGAACCCATACTTCCATTAAAAATAAAAATTTTAGTAAAAAGATATCATGGGTGAAATCAATAGACTGAATGTGTTCTCCAGCTTTTAAATAAATGAGATCAATGCTGCAATGGACACATCTGTGTTCACTGTTAGTTTGTAGATCAATTCATCCATCAAATTCAACACAGTCTCCTCTTTCACTTTTAACAAGGCCTGACAAGGATTGCCTTGCCTTAAAATATTTTTTTAACGATTTTAATCAAATAAATTTTACAATATTTCAAATTTTAAATGATAGAACAAATCTAAAAATAAACGATAAACAAAGGATGAATTTTACAGGATACATGTATGTTTATATATCTCTTTTGAGACAATCAAAAGCCAGGAGAAAAAAAAAATGTCTTAGTGAACCCATACTTCCATTATAAACTCTATAAAAATTTTAGTAAAAAGATATCATGGGTGAAATCTTCACAAAAACACACTCATCAGCTTTTTTAATCATTCAACTTCATGTGAATGTGTTCCCATCCAGCTTTTAAATAAATGAGATCAAACAAGAGGATAAAAACATAAAGGATTTCATCTCTTATGCAAAATTGGAACTGAATAGTAAATCGAAATGATCCTCAAATTTTCTAAACCCCAACCATCAATCGATTTCTTCTCCTCTGTTCTTCTATAGCAACAAGTTCATATTTGAAAACAATTAACGCACACCCAAACATACTGACAAACAAAGTATACAAGTTTTGATAAAATTGGCAGTCCACGAAAACAACACCTCATAAACCAACTTATATATGTATGTGCCTATTGTTTTACAAAGGAAATTTATGGCATTCAATGATTTTGTGAGTGTTACAATCATTGAAAGAACTACTTCTCCAAACAGTTGGTACATGATTTCAAGACCTTCAGTAACAGCAGAAATAATGAAACAACACCTCAAATACATAAACCAACTACTTGAAATGAAAAAACTAGGAAATTCCTACCAAATAAAAGAGACCAGGGCAGTGGACAGGTAGGCATCTGTACGGGGAGTAGATGATCCCGCCCCCTCCACGAGTCTCCTGCTGCCTTGCAGGCCGGTCTTGACTGACCAAAGGCTAATGGAGCAGTTAACCCTGACAGAATATAACAATTCCTGCTGCTAAATCTTGCAGGTTGACTGGTCTTGAATGACCCCACCAACGCCTAAAAACTAGGCCTTAGGAAACAAACAACCAACAGAGTTAATCCTGACACAAAAGTAACAAAGGCCTTGGTCCTATCTGGGGACAGTCCTTGACCTCTTTGTTTTTTAATATTCATAAATGATCTTGGGAAAAATGGATACAAATCTTAAACTGTTTGCCACCATCTACCTAAGATCTGTCACAGGACTGAAGAGTGGCTAAAATTCCATCCATCAAAGTGCTATGTGATCCAAAAACAACCTCATATTTGATTATACCCTCATGAACGAGCATCTGGAACACGTAAAGCATACCATATCTGGGAGTCCGTCTCAACAACAAACTCCAATGGGATGATCATATAAATGAAATCACATCAAAAGCAAATTGCCTTGGGTTTATCCACCGAAACCTTCAATGCCCCATGCAAATTAAATCTCAGGCATACAAGCACTTGTTAGGCCGAAAATACGAATGGGATCCACACCACCAATACCAAATTGACCAAATTGAAAAGGTACAGATTTGTAAAAAAATGCTGGTCAAGAGAACAAGGATGCGTGACTCAAGCATTACAGGAACGGTCTTCTCTGGAAACCCGGTCAATATTTACAAAGCAATAAACACAGACACATCAACCGAAAATCCCAACTTATTTTTCTCAACGAACAATGAATTAGAACAAGAAATCATCACCAGCAAAAATTCATCAACCCACATACCCGGACCAACATTTACAAACACAGCTTTTTCCCTCAAAATCTGCGAGTGGAATGCCCTGCCAAATAGAGTCATCAACAGATCTGTTGACCAATTTAAACGTGTGCTTGGACGTGAAAATGTGTGAACATGAACTGTGAAGTGTAACACTATATTCGGGAAATGAAAATGTAGGACCGAATCATTCTGATTCATGGGAAAAATGCCTTTTGCGAATTATCAATTCTGATTCTGATTCTGATTCTGACAAGAAATAAAATGTAGGACCGAATCATATTTTAATCTTCTCAGGAGTAGATGTCAAAGATAGAGCTAGAGCAGGAGTAGGCTTCCTAGTGCATAAAAGATATGAAAAGCTACTAGAAAGTTGGAAATTTATAAGCCCACGGCTATTAGAGGTAAATATTAAACCAAAAGGACGAGAAATTAAATTATTAATAGCTTATGGACCAAACGAAGACGCAACTAAAGAAGAAAAAGATATCTTCGAAAACGATTTACAAATAGCTGCAGAGAATCTTTAACACAAACAGGAACTGATGCTTTTACGGATTTAAATGCTAGAGAAGGCAACAATGTAGAAACATCAGGAGGAGTAATAGGTAAAGAAAGAGACAACAATTTCTCCAAATGAAGAGAGATTAATAGATTTTTGCCTAAAGAATAACATGAAAATAGCCAACACCTTTTTCCTCATACAGATATCCGCAAATATACAAGACTAAATGAAGACATGTGAAAAATCAATGACAGACTACATAATAGTTAGCAGCTCCCTTTTTACAGTACATTGGATGCAAGAGTAAACAGAGGAGCAGAAATATTTAGTGATCATCACTTAATGATTGCCAAAATGAGATTACTGACTTAAGAAAACAAACAGAAAAGGAAACAGAAGAAAGCTACTAAACTCAAAATAGAGGAACTAAATAAACCAGTAGTAAAACAGGTATACCAATCTAGGATAAAAAGATTTATCAGTGAAAGACAGGTGAATCTGAATGATAGCAAAATAGAAGAAAAGTGGCAGATGTATAAATAAACACTCCTCAGTTGTAATGAACAGGTCTGTCATAGGAAACAAATTAAAGGAGATAGGAAAAAAAAGCATGGTGGAAACGAAAAGAACAGCATGGTGGAATGATAATGTCAAGACTAAGATCAAAGAAAAGAAGGATGCCTGGAAGAAATACTTGCAAACAAAGAGACCAGAGGATAGGATAGATTATGTGAATAATCGCCAAAGAGGAAGTTAGGAAAGCAAAACAGGAACAATGGAAAGAGTTTGGACAACGACTTCAAGAAAGCTATCAAGGAAATCAAAAGCTTGTCTGGGTGGCAATGAAGAGCATGAGAAAGACCAAAGCATGCCCAATACGACAAATTAAAAACGCTAAAGGAGAAATAATGAAAGAAGACAGCGAAATCATGGAAACATGGAGAAAGCATTTTCAACAATTACATAATCCCTCCAGAACATATGAAACAAGGATTAAAGATCAATTAGTAAGAGTAACAAATAATCTAAAGGAGACAGCTGAAGATGTAGATATATCATTGGAAGAAATCCAAAGAGCTATAAGAAAAGTGAAATTAGGAAAAGCCCCAGGAGCAGATCAAGTTTATCCAGAAATGATTAAAAACCAAGGGAGAGAGGCAGACAAACTACTACATGCAATATGCCAACAAGCATGGATGTCCAAACAGGTGCCAGACGACTGGAAAAAGGGAACGGTAGTACCGATACATAAGAAAGGATCAACTACAGAATGCTCAAACTATAGAGGGATATCACTACTTAGCGTTCCAGGAAAAGTATATGCCAGGATACTGGAAATGAGACTAAGGAAAGAGTAAAGGATCCGATTGAAGAGCATCAGTGGATTTAGACCAGGAAGAAGTGTACAAGACCACATATTGACAATTAGACAAATAATAGAATAGTTCTATTTGGAAAATCAGAAAGTGGCCTTCAGTCGAATATCAACATTATGAACAATGAACTAAATAAAAGAGGAATGAGAGTAAATGCAAAGAAAACCAAAACAATGCCAACATCTAGGAAGCTAAAACAAAAAATCTTAAATTGGGCAGGGAGAATTTAGAACAAGTTCAAAGCTACAATTACCTAGGAGTAATGATTAACTTAGAGGGAAAACTAGGTGAGCAAGGATTGTCAACAAAAACCAAAATGGCAGTATGCAACACAGTTTATTGTCCTATTCTCCTCTATGGCAGTGAAACCTGGACCTTAGACAGTAGAGAATACAGTAGAGTGCAGGCAGCCGAAATGAAATATCTAAGAATAGTAGTAGGAAAACTAAAAGAGACAAAATCAGAAAGACAACAATAAGAGATCAAACCAAAGCAGATGGCATAAAAACTAAGATAGAAACAAATCAATTGAGATGGTTTGGGCATGTAAACAGGATGAATGACAGTAGAATAGCTAAATCAGTATACAGTGCTAAAGCCCAAGGTAAAAGACCAAAAGCAGACATTGGAGAAAGTGGGAAGAAGATAAAAAAGAGGCATTGAAGCATAGAAATTTAACTTTTTTGGAAGGAAACAGAAAATGCCAGGACAGAGAGAAAGATCATCTCGGGAGAACCCATAGAAAGGTAGAATGGGAACTGATAAAGAAAGAAAGAAAGAATAGAAGAGACATTTACTTCCATGATAAAACATCAATAATACGGTGTAAAGGAGAACCGATATCCTGTTTTCCAGGAGTTTACAAAAACGGCGTTGAAAGATCATCTCTCGGAACTGAACCCACCGAAAGGTAGAATGGGAACTGAAAAGAAAGAAAGAAAGAATAGAAGAGACTGATAAAGAAAACTGAACCCATACACCGAAAACTGAAAAGAAAGAATAGAAGAGACATTTACTTCCATGATAAAACATCAATAATACGGTGTAAAGGAGAACCGATATCCTGTTTTCCAGGAGTTTAAGAAATGGCAAAACGGCGTTGAAACTCACGGATCAAGCATTAGAAGCTTCTCAATGGCGGTCATGGTGAAGTTAGTAATTTTGGAATTGTCGGACACCAATAACTGAAGGAGCCACTGTGATGAAATAACTGAAAAACAATTGTTTCATTAGAAGTCGATTGTTATGTCTTTGAAAAAATAATCTATGGAGTCAAAAGTTTGACATACATAAATAATATTTAGGAAAGCTCTACAACATAAATTTGCCACACAAATGAAAGACCTAGAAAAAAACAAAAAAAACAAATAACATTTCATTGAATACTTCAATCATAAGAAATAAATTAAAGTTACCAAGAAATTAAGATTTTCTTTGATGCAAATGTCCATGGACTGGAAAAATAAAATATGAAACTGTTTCAGGGTAACGCACAAAGTTTGTTTACTCTAATGCCCTATTTTACAATTTTAATATATATCTATTTTCCTTTAAAGGTTTGGGATTGTGTCCGACAGGTTGAAATACTTTCTTTATTTATTTCGAGAACCCCTGTCCAGGTAGGTGTGTCAACATCTAGTCCCATCAGAGATGGATGATAAAAAAGAGGTCCTGTATGTGGATCATAACACTCTGTGCATGTTGCTTACAGGGCAGTCTGGGCAAAATTTAAGAAATCATCCCAAAACCCTAAGATCATATTAGTTATTGATGTGGGTAAAATCAAATAAATATAACAAAAACTCTTAAGAGCTCAATAAAACTTTGTTTCCTCCATCTTATGTTTGTTTAAAATGGGGGTGAAAATTTCAAACTCCATAAAAATTAGATGGTTATGACTGACAATGTTTTAAAAATCCTAATTACATTCAAGGAATGTTTTAAAGTTGATATTTAAAACAATGCATGAAGGTGTCAGTGATCTCCAGGTCGAAAGACAGACATGAGATCGTGGGTTTAAATCCTAGTCTCACCAAGCCTGACTTCCCATGGGACAGACACTTAAATACCTTATTCTTCCTTTCACTTCACTGTAGATAAGTTATGGGACAGACTAGCGTCCTGTCTGCAAGGTGATATTGCAGTGCCTCTTCAATTCAATGCTACAACAATAAGAAAGAAGCTTTTCTCAATTTTTACTTATCATCTAGTAGTAAAAGAGTAAGTTCCTTCAAGGCCATTACAGCCCATAGAGCTGGAGCTCATTCCAGTTTCTGTAGTGTGAAACTGAACAGGTGATAATAATCACCTGATGGACAGGACACAGGATGCTAGTCTGACGCAGGTTTTTACGCCTAAGCTAGTGCTTATCCCATTTGCACCTGGGTTGAGAGAGGAAAATGTGTGTTAAATGTCTTTCCCAAGGAACACAACTTAGGACATAGCTGTTGCCAGGATTTGAACTCAGGAGCTAATGATCTCAAGTCTGGTAGCATAACCACTCGGCCATCATCATCTAGACTGCTTTCCTATTTTCACGGTTAACTTAAGTATAAGAATCTTACAATTATTTGATTAAAGAAAGTATGTAAGTTCAGCAATACACTTTTTTTTGTTTTTTTTGTTGTTAAAGTGAATATAGTGTAATATTGAATAAATATTTACACATTGCCTTTTCACATTATACAATTGCTCACATGTTACTAGATAAACCATAAGTAACTTATAGATCAAACAAATCTTTTGTGTCACCTTTAGTACATATGAAGAAATAACCGGCACATAGCCGTACCAAAGATTCCAGTACAGTCTTGAAGATCCCAGAGATTTCACCTCTAGTTGAGCCATTATCCTTCGATGAAAATTACACAAGAAAGCATGAGAAGACATTGCCTTACAAGCATTATTTCTCTCTCTCTCTTTCTTTATTTTGGGTTACTTATTTTTGTCTTCATTTTGAATATATTTACAAATGATTAAATTGAATATATACAAAATTTTGACTTGTGATTGACAAAGTTACTAAAAGGTTAACTTGATGATATTTTATAATATTTGATGACCCTAGAATTAAAGAAGTGCATACCATTTAGATCAATCCTCTTAAAGTATTACAACTGTTAAAAACTCATGTTAGTTATTTGGAACTAACCTTATATAAGGTTGATAAACATATCACTTTAATATAAATAATAACAAAATTCATCTAAAGAGCGAATTTTAAACACAAAGATCTTCCCTAGTGGCTTGAAATGTTACACTTCCTTGGTAATTTCTGAGACAACATACTTTTGAAGTGGACTTCTCTATACTGTTGCCATGGATATGTTTTGCCAATATCAGTAAGTTTTCAACACATCTGGGCAAAAACTCCTCTTCAAGAGTTCTGTTCTCAGCTCTGGACAAGGCGAGTCCACATGTTGCAAGACTGTAAGAAAAAGTGTTTTGATGAAAAACAAATATTGAATAGAAAGTTTTTGCCCACATAGAGCGATAGGGAGAGCATTACAACAATGTATATTTGACAAAACAAAGGAAATCAGATCTCTTGAATTATATCAATAACATTCACATGTTCTTTGAAGGTTCACGCTCTTCAGTCCAAGATACTATGCAGGTTTATGTGGTTAGTCATAACGATTTAATTTGTTTCATAAAGAAAAAGCTAAACATTTTCTTCAACTATTCAATAACGTTTCCCCTTGAAACTTTGTCCTTACACGTATAGTCATATTTAAGACATTTGTCCTTGAAATTCTCAAAGTAAGTTGTAATTCATACAATAACATGTTAGAGAATGGTATCCATAATATTGTTGAATTGTAAACAATTAAGTTAAATACATTTGTATCTTAATTATGATTTTCATCAAAAAAATTAAGTGTCACCAGTAAAAGTAGAACAAAAGTTTTAGCTTTAAGGAGATGATGTAAAACTAAATTTGATAATCTATTTATATTCCTGCTTTCATAAATTGAAATAGATAGATGCTATTCTTCAAGAGTAGATGCTGTATCTTACGAAAACATTGATATATTAGATTAAACTTTTAAACGACTCTTCGATATATGTAGAGTGGTCTAACATCCATGTAGCTCTAACGACAGTAGAGATGATGAGTACTGTTTATTGTTCGTGTATAAAAGTTTTTTTTTTTTTAAAAAAATTAATTTCAGTAAAAGCCACTGTTTTTGTTCCATAGAATAACAAACAAGAATCTGTTGTGATTGTATTTTGTCTTCTAATAGGGTGTTGTAATGCTTATAATATGTAGAAAGCTGATGTCAGAGTGGCCGTGTTGATGAAATAAAGGAAACTTGGGACATTCTGTCGCGTGACCGATCAAAATGAATTTATTACATTACAAGATGAACTATTTTCAGAATATTTTCTAAGGTTATAGGATGATTTACTAACACAAATAGGTTCCTTTCTTTACATGGCTGCTACTTCCGGCCTTTAGGTAGCAGAGTTCATGTTAGTATACGCTTTACGTATGTGAAGTACCAGACAATTAACAAATATAAATGATCAACGAAAGAAAAAAAATACTTTACCTCAAGATATTTGCAAGTTCAGCGGCTGTCTGCCATTCACCAGCTATGATGCTATAATCTTGTCTGATTACTATAGCCAGTACTTTAAGTAGGTTATATTGCCAGATTTCACATCGAAGTTTAACGCCATCTTCTGTCGAGGATGGATTTTCATCAAGGATGCCTATTAAGAGGAAAAAAACATATTATTGTATAATTTCAAAACATGAGGCTGTAAGCTAACGCTTCATCATAAAAGACAAGTAGATGAAGATAAAAATATAGAAAGTTTTGAAGAAAAAACAACTGCATGGATATATAATATATATATATATATAAAATAAAAGATTTATAAAGAATAGAGAATAGTTGCTTCCCATCGCTGCAAGATTTCATGACTAGTTTGGTTATTTCCGTAAATTTCACTCAGTGTGAAACTATGACAACAACAGACATTTTATTTGAACACGAGCGGTTCAAATGCCACCGACAAAAACTGTCAGCGTGACATATCGTAAATTCTATTACAATCCCTGAAGGCTGAATACCTACACCCACACCACCATCCCTTCCTATCCCCCACTCCCCAAGGGTAAGGTTCCTACAGCCTCTCATCCCAACAGCTGTCATGCATGACAGTGTCTGTCAAAAATCCCCATTTTTAATTTACTGCATCTGACAATAGTTACAATGAAGATAATGGTTGCTGTTTGGAGTTTTTAGCATCAACTCACTAGAGTATGCTACAACATCCGTATTGCTGGTCAGTTCTGTTTGATGTGTCTCTTAAAAGTTCTCTTTATATTTACAAACAAATTCTTTTAATTAATAAAAGTTCTCCTTTCAATAAAAACAAATATATATTGTTTGTTCCATACAATAACTAGCAAGAATCTATTGTGATTGTATTTTGTCTTCTAGTGGGTGATCGTACTGTATGTAGCTAAACTGATATTACAGTGGCTGTGTTGATGAAAAAGGAAACTTAGGACTCCAGATGAATCCATTGCATCCACCAATCACAACGCACAATAGTTTATAATACAAATGGGTCCTATTAATCATATAAAAATTAAATGACAAGTTGGATTATTTTTAGATAAATCTATCTTTTAGTGTCATAGGATGACATTGAGTGACACAAATAGATTTCCTTCTGTACATGAAATGTACTCTAGGTCCTTAGTCACATTGATGTCACATCACTTCAAATCTAGAGTGGTATAACATCAACACGGCTATTACTAATATTACAGCTGGTCAGTTCTCTTTGAAGTGCCTGTTGAAGGTCTCTTTATTTCTGTGAAAATTCTCTTTTAATTTCAATAAATCTCTCCTTTCGGTAAAAAAATAGATCTAAATGTTGTTTTTTCCATACAATAACAACATGAATCTGTTGTGATCGCATTTTGTCTCATAAATTGTGAGTGGTTGTTTTGCTGTTAGATGTAACTTTAAGCCCATCCCAGTGGCCGTGTTGATGTTATATTATAACAGGAAATTTGGGATCTTATCCCACATTTCCTTGGCATCAACCAATCAAAATACATAAAATGGGTCATACTTACTACAAGATGGACTATTTTTTAGACATCTTCCAACGCCATAGGATGATGTATTAACGCAAAAATAGGTTTTCTTTTCTTTACATGACCTCTACTTCTGGTCCTCAGGTACTGACCTTACACCACACTAGATCTAGAATCTAGTTGGAGTTATATTTAACTCAAGAAGCGCTTGTAGTGTTACTGGCAGTAACCTTTTTACAATGAGGGTTGCCCCAGTCATTTTTGCTTGAAAAAACGAGTGTGAGCAAGGGGTTTGAACAATGATTTCACATTTACAGATCATAAAAGACCTATAAAACATGTACTTTCTGAAAGTTCGATAAAATTTCATATTATAATAGGAATTCATAGTGAAATGTTATTGGAATAAAACTTAACTAAAGAATAGCAGTGATAGCTGTGTAATCAACTTAGGCTTGACGAACAATAGCTAGGCCACAGGCTGAAAAACTACGAGCTTAAAATAATTATAGTATCATTGGCTGTTGTTAAACTATGAACTCAAAGGTCAAACTACGTTAAACCATTTAAGTTTAAGGAAAGTGGAACTTTCCATTCAAGAAGCCTAGGTGCCAACTGCAACATAACATGCTCTAAAAAAAAAAGGGCCAGGCCCCCTTCAGTTAATATATTGAATTTGAACAGAAATGTGTCCAAAAAAGATTTGAATTCAATGGAAATGTATTTATGATACCTAAAGATGGTTTGAGATATGTTACGCTAACTTATTGCTGAATTTTGATGACTAGCGAAAATTAAATAGTGAGCCTGACTATGAAAAGTAGATCACTGTCCTGGTCCTTACTGACTGCTTACTTTTCAGTTGTATCAATATTCCGGGAACCTTCCTGTCCTTTGCTTCTGAAACTTCTTTTGCAATTGATATGATTCTTGAATCACCCTTCCTGGATGCCGTTGATCGTGCTGATTCCATTTTGTAATATCAATTATTTCTAACTCAATGCAGCATCTGAGTGGGGAAAAATCAACACTCCATCAAGAAAGTTACCATCCAACAGGTTTATTCATGTACCGCCATTTTCGACACTAGGGACGCGTCTCCAATGTGACGTAGAATTTATAACTAAAATAATAAATACTTGATGAGTTTTCACAGCGTCAACGTTCCCTCTCGATATCAGGCATTGCTTGTGTCGAATACATTTTGAATAAAGTTTTACATTGAAGACAAAGCTGCACCAGGACGCAATTTGGCTAAACATCTATTAAAAACTCACTAACATTTTCATATGTAAACCGAAAATATATTGCAATGAAGGTTAAAGCTCGTAAAGTGACTGCTACTGCTAGCTCCTGCAAGCCATCTATACCGCTATCGTCGACTCGCCAGCGTTAGTCAGTACTCACTACATTAGAGAGAATACTTCACATTTTCACAAGAAACTACACTCAAATTTATCTCGTTCTATCGCCTTACTTTGGTCCCAAATTCATTTAATTTTAATCCTCATCTACTTAGATCGATATAGTCTAGTTTTCGTGTGTTCTCTTAGTTTCTATATTACACGACACGTGAATAATATATCACACGATTGAAATGGCTGGGATTTCAGAGATGTTCACAGAATTTCAAAACTTTCTTTCCAGTGAATACGAAGTCAGAGAGGTAGGCCTTGAAATTGTACCAGCAGAGAGCAGCAATATATTACACGTTGATATATGATAATAATAAATACTAGGGCACCTTCTAAGAATTCGTGGCTCGTTTGACCCAGAGACTAAAACAAATATCTAGATCTGTGTGGTCTTAATTCTTGCCAAATAGTGTTAACTCATTAACTGTCCTGTCATAATATTGAGTTATTAAATTAATAATTAATCTATCTTCTATCTTATGACCCTCCCTCCCCAACCTGTATTTTAGGTAGGTTCTCGCATTTCAGGAGAAGGCCCCTGAACCCCTTAGCCTCCCCAAAAAAAACAAAAAAAAACAAGTAACTAGATCTAGATCTAAATCTGTGTGGTCTTAATTCTTGCCAAATAGTGTTAACTCATTAACTGTCCTGTCATAATATTGAGTTATTAAATTAATAATTAATCTATCTTCTTTCTTATGACCCTCCCTCCCCAACCTGTATTTTAGGTAGGTTCTCGCATTTCAGGGAGAAGGCCCCTGAACCCCCTTAGCCTCCCCCCCCTGTTTTTTTCCGCTGGACTTAATGTTATCATGGAAGATACCCACCTGACCCCCCCTTATTTTTACTTCATTCCCATGTTTAAAAAATTTGGTGAGGTTTTCCTATCTGGCCAACCATTTCTGGGTCAAACGGGACATCAATTGTTAAGGAGTACCAATTCTAGAGTCTAATACTTTAAATTAGAATTGGTTACCATATAAATTGAGTGCTGTCAGGTTAAAATAAGAATATTTCAAGGACAGCCGGTCAGTGAAAAAAATGTTATATTACTATTGTATGCTTAAACTTAAAGTATTGCTTAGTTCAGTATGATACAAGATAGCCTACAAGCTTTCTATTTTTGTTTCTTTTTTTTTTTAGATTGGGGAGAGGGGGGGGGGGGGGGGGGATAGGTTTGGGGACCTACATCTCTCCTTTTACTTATCTTTCATCTTGTTTTCTCTTAATCATCATGCGATCATTGCATAATGGTGAACGGGGTAAATTTCAATGAAAACGTCTAGGCAGTTACTCAGGCTTGTTGTATGGATCTTAAAAGACTATCAAGAAAGAAAAATAGAGCATGGATGAAAGCTCATATTCTAACTTGCCAGAAGACAGAGAAAAAGTACAAAATGCTCAAAAGACAAACGAGAATAGAAAGGCATATATATATACCAAAACCATGTCAAAGAACTGATCACAGAGGACTTCAGGAAACGCCTCTATGAAAAAAAAAAAAAAAAAAAAAGAAGAAATGCAATGAAGGGGGTGTCGTCCAACTCAGAAAAGAGCAGAGCACATACAATACTAACAAAGAAAAGGCCACCATACTTATGCTCAATAATCAATTCTGCTTTGTGTTCACCTCAGAGAGTGGAATAGACCCACCCAATGAAATTGAGAAACCAGTCCAAGTACCAGCAATGTCGGAAATAAATGTCACTGAATGGCTTGCAAAAACTAAAAAACCTCAGACCCAGAAAAGGAACTGGTCCAGACAGAATTCCACTTCGATTCCTCTAAATAGTGACAAAAGAAATTTCCCCAGCACTAACCACTTACCAAAAGATCTGTCTATGGGCGAAATACCATAAAAATCGAAGCATGACTATGTGTATCTAGTCTTCATGAAAGATGACAACAGTATCGCAGTAAATTACCGACCAATATCACTGTCGTGTATATGCTGCATATTGCTAGAACACATTATTTTATTGGCAGTCACTGAACATCTAAAAGGGAACATCCTAAAGGATACAACATTGATTCCGTAAGGGCCTCTTGTATGAAATCCAACTGACCTCAATCACAAAGGACCTAGCAAGTAAAATGAACAGTGGAGGAAAAATCGATGCAATTCTCTTGTATTTTTCCAAAGCATTCGACACAGTGACACATCGCCGTCTGCTCCAAAAGACCAAAGCTTGTGGAATTGGAGGCATGTCATTGAATTGGACTGAGCACTTCCTAATTGGATGTACTCTAAAGGTAGTCATAAATGGGGATAAATCAGAAACAGGGAATGTAACATCAGGTGTCCCCCAAGGTTCAGGCGCGGCCCTACCCTCTTTTTTATCTACATCAATGACCTGGCAGACACATCACAGACAACATACAGCTCTTTGCAGACGAAGCTATACTCTATCAAAACATCACAACAAGTAAAGACCTGATGAAACTGAAACTATAGAAATTGGAAACGAAATGGCTTTACGGAATTCAATGTTACCAAGTGCCACGAAATATCATAACAAGAAGAACCCCATCAAAGTTGATTACATCTTACATGGACAGTCCCTTGAGCGTGTTGGCTCCGTAAAGTACTTTTGCGTCGAAGTATCGAATTGTTATCTTATATGACTCTCTTATATATAGCATGAGGAAAAAACCCATTTTATCATTCAGATATATGGTGGATTTTCTCAATTAGCCAAAATTCACAAACATGGTTTACAAGACATTTCTGACAAGTAAAATCGTTTATAATGAGAAAGAGCTTTGATAGTGTATATTTTACTTTCTGATAGCATTCTTCTTTCATTATTCTATGTAATCTGTACCAAATTATCTATTAATTGGTTTAAATATTTAGTCATTCTCAGTGAAGTTTTTAGTTAAAATTGAAGACTTAATGAAATGAAAAATGGTCAAGATTTCATTATTTTTGGATTGCCTGTAATTTCACATTTCATTTAGCCTACTTCTATAATATAAGTTACTATCTTACTTGACATATATTTTATCTTTTTAAACTTCTTCTTTTATTTTGTTTGAACTACACTGCATATGATTAAATAATTGAATATACTTTGATTCTATTTGTAAAATGTTGCTGTTATTTTTTTTACAGGAGATCAAATCTATTGTGCGAGAGATAGAACAGGTTTCAAGGGAAATCCATATTCTGCTCCAACCGATGCACCAAACATCAACTAAAACAGACAGTAATTCCTTGTATTTTAGTTAAATTGTTATTGAATTTTAATTAAATCTACAGTTTGTTTAAAAACTAACACATAAATGCTTGAATCTCTCCATCCATTCTTTACCAAAACAGTTTTTCATAGTGTGGTCTTTGTATTTCTTATGGTGTACTGAGAGATTAAATGTACACATATTAGAAAAGTTCCATCGACTACATAGAACAGGAACTCATCCTGGCTTCTATTTCTGTAACATTTAGGGGACAGGCACTGTAGGGAGCTTGCATTGTACAATTTCATAATTACGTGTTCTGTAGCAAAGAAATTTAAATCCACAGATGCTGCCCTTTGTGCAAGTACAGAACCTTTGTTTTCCAAAAATAAGAAATCTGTATGGAAACCTTGAGTCGAAAATTCCAGAAAATCAATACTACAGGTAATATCTCTCTGTCTGTCTGTTTGTCTTTGGCTATCAGTGATGGTGGTGACAGGTACTTCTGGTAGAGTAGATCTGACATGTATTCGTGCCTGCTTGTTTTTTGCCTTGCTTTTTCCTCTTAATTTGTCCTTAAATCATGTCATAATGGATGGGGTAAAATAAAAAAACCCTGCACAAATTGGTTATTAGTATGACCTTAAGTTTGACTAAAACATTGTATATCTTTTCACCACCTTTATAATGCTACGTATATCATGTGTGCCTCTTTTGTGAGAATACTGTCAAACTTTTTCTAAGACACTATGACAATGTGATTCAATGCCATACGCACGATGTTCACTAAAATTTAAAAAATCAAAACAAAAAGAAATGTGTTTAGTTCATTAATTTCAATTTTAAACTTCAAGTTAATTAAATAAGGAGAAGAATCTACTAACAGTGCTGATTTGTTACAATCTTTAGAATCTTAGTGAAATTTGTCTTTGTGAAAGGAAATGTAATATTAGAACAGACACTTTTGATATCACTGTATGATTCTTTCACTTCTACTGCACATATTGTTATGGGTGTTCCATGATAATTATAGGTTCAATGACTTGTGGCGATTCAGTATGCAAAGACTGGCCTTTTTGGCTTAAGCTGGTTGTCTATTTGTCTGATGAACGTCTTGCAACCAGAAACGAAGTGGCTAAAACGGTTGGAGGTATGTAAATGTTCAAACGAATGTAGATAGCACATGAAGATGTTTTATTCAGATTTGTCTTATGTTTATGGCAAATAAGATTTGAATTTAAGGACAAGGAAAAATACTGTCAAGATTGATCCATTTTTAATGAATGCAATTTTAAAAGAATTTAACACAAGTTAAATATGACAACGTGTCATAATGTTGATAAAAGTGACAAAGAAGAACACTTATTAAAAGTTATGTGGGGCATAATCCGATGTTCAAATTATACCCAGGGTTTGTACTCATCTTGGAAAACTGGATAAGTCTTTGAATTTGGTTGGAAGAAATTAAGACTTGGAAAAGTCTTGGAATTTTTAAAATTCCCTAATGTCTTGGAAAGGTCTTGGAATTTTTATGAAATATCGTGATCCCATAGTTTTTCCATCTCTGGACCAGACAAGATTTCTCATAGGGCACAACGGATGTGATCATTTAGTGATGCTGTTTCTGTTTTTAATATGTTCGTTCTTAAATCGTTTCCTGAACGACTGGGCTTTCAATTTGTCAGACATCATCGCCACTCTTTATCATTCAAATGTAATCATTTTAGAATTTTGTCTCATTTGCGATTTTACTTTAGTTCTACCTTTGTGGCGTTTTCACCCGATTTCACTTCGTGGTTAAAGCCCGTACAAGCCAGGATTTTCTGCTCCGTGTTTTGTTTAACACCAACTAGGCCTCTCTCTCTTTCTCTCTCTTTCTCTCTCTCTCTCTTTCTCTCTCACTCTCTCTCTCTCTCTCTCTCTCTCTCTCTCTCTCTCTCTCTCTCTCTCTCTCTCTCTCTCTCTCTCTCTCTCATACAATACAAGAATTTCGTATACAGCATCCTGATCAATGCATGCACCTTTAGTATTGTATTGTATTAGGCCCACTGCTGCTACTACATGAGTATTGATTTTTTTTCAAGGTCGCGCTTGGAAGCACTATACTATAGGTAGTAGTATTTTAACCCTATTCACATACTCTTGGTTGAAAGTTTTGGGCGTGATTGTGATTTCAACTAAGGAATTGAAATTACTTTGATTTGAGAGAGAGGGAGAGAGGTATTAATAGACTAGGCTAAATACATGAGTTTTTTTTTTCATGGTCGCGTGTTAGTATTATTTCAGCGTTATTCTCACATTCTTTTGGTAGGAAGTTAAGCACTTGAACTAGGAAGTGAAGTTACTTTGACTTGGGCGTATCTAATATTATCTGAAACTTTAGTCAAACTGATTACTGTTAATGGGTGTTAGTGGTAGGTTCTTCTTCTTTCCGTACTCTTTTTTTCTTTCATTGTGCTGTCTCCTCTTAATCCGCCTAAGCTCACGCATATGGTGGACGAGGTAAGATTCAATGAAACAAACAAACAAATCCAACTCATATTGACTCCCTCTATCAATTACGACCATAAAGGGTGATAACTCATACAAGTCGGTTTTTCATGGAAGACGATCATTTAGTCAAGATCCTGTGACTGTGAGCATTGACTTAACCGGCTTTCACTATAGTAGAGTATTATGAACTTGAAAAACTAAATCAAGTTATTATAACAGTCGTCATTGAGAAAATTGATAAATTGGATGATCAGTAGATTAAAACAAAATCGTTATTGTTCTAGAATTTTTTTATCTATTAATTTGTTTGTTTGTTTTTTTGTGGGATGGGAATAGTTTCCCACAGTTGAGATTACAAATATTAAAAATGTAACAACTTTGGTGTCATACAGTTGAGATACGCCCTTTGATTTCCAAAAGATTCGCACGTCTGGTATCAGATGCTTTAAAAATTAAGAAGATGGTACATTATTCTTTAATCATGTAAATGATTTAATTTTCCTTATTTATTTGTTTATTTTGGGTTGTTTTTACTCACATCCGCAACAAAGGCGATCTCAGGGTTGTTTGAAGGATTTTTATATTTTTGCCTTGACTGTCTGACTGCCCTGTAAATACTAAAAAAAAAAAGCCAAGGGATTAATAATGTGCACAGAGTGATGTGACAAACATGGATTACAATATTGAATTCTTTTTCCTTCCTTTTCTATTCCAGTGAAAACAAAGAGAGAAGAGGGCTTTCACATGGATTTGGATGATTACCTTATAGGCCTACTTAATTTAACTAGTGAAATGGTGAGATGTTTATTTTTTCATTTATTTGTCTTATTTTGAAATAAATATTTTTCTTCTTCCTCATAAGATTCAAAAAGCACATTCCCTGATATAGATCCAGTTGTTTCTCTTCACAATTTTGGACGCTTTGATTGTCTTAAACTACAGTTGGGGTAAAGTGGCGTCAGTGGCCGAGTGATAGGCTGCCGGACTTGGGGTCATGAGCAAAGCTAGGTCCGATGTTGTGTTCCTTGGGAGAGACACCTAACACATATGTCCCCACTCAACCCAGCTGCAAATGGGTACAAGCACTAGCTTGGAAGTAAAAATCTGCGTTAGTCTAGCGTCCTGTCCAAGAGGTGATTATTATCATCTGTTCCGCTTCACACTGTAGAAACCGGGATAAGCTCCGGCTCTACAGGCTTATATGGCCTTGAAGGAACTTAACTACAGTTCAGGTAGCATGATAATGCTGAAGGTTAAGTGGTTGCTCTAGCTGCTGTCCTATTTCCATTAATGCTTTACAAATGAAAACAAGTTATTTCTTTAGTGCTGTGTAAGTGAATAATAATAATAATAAAAGGGTAATAAAAAGATTTGTATCTAGCACCAAAATTCCTTCTATTTTTTTTCCACGTCTGTGTGTGCACGCTTTTTGGTGTTGGGCAAAGTTTGACGAAAAGTAAAAAAAGATCCCAATTGTGTGCACTGTGTGCATGAGAATAAATGTTAGACACGAAAAGTTTCTTTTATTCACGTGCACAGACATTTCTCACCTGTGCCCACTTTTTCTCCTTGGGGTGCGAGCACGCATGCACAGCTTAGAGGGAGAATTGTCTAATGTGCGAGGTATGGGTTTCATTTTTGTAGAGATATTTAAAGAATCTATCATGGTGACTCTAATAGGGAATTTCAACTATAAATTTAGAATAAACAAAACAGGCCAGAATGTTGTGACATGCTTATGGTACCATAAAGAATAAGATCATATCACATCGGCATCCTTGCTGAATTTCAGGTTCATGTTAGAATTGATTGGAGAAATAAAATATCTATGTAGGATGTGCTCTTAAAAATCTTATGTTGTATATTATTATATTCAGATAAAAAAAACAAAACTATGATTGAATGGGACTGAAAGTAAAAAGAAAACTGTACGTTCTTACAAATTGTTCTTAAACACATATTGAGAACTTTTTAAAGATGAGTTTTTCATTTTTACCTGCTTATGTTGCAGTCAAGGTTGGCAATGAATGCTGTGACAGGAGGAGATTTTTCCAGACCCATCAGAATTTCACACTTTGTTGCAGAATTGGATTCAGCATTCCGACTTTTAAACTTGAAGAACGATTTTCTTCGGAAAAGATTTGACGGGTTGAAGTATGATGTGAAAAAGTGTGAGGAAATTGTTTATGATTTAACAATACGTGGCTTGGTAAACAAGACAGAAGGCAGTGAAATCCTCTGTTGTTAATGTTTGTTGTTGTTGAGATTGCGTGAGAGAAGATATCAAGAGCGCAAGTGAAGTTGAGTCACAAATCTTTACTTTGTTGAAATGTTTCAGCCATTGAGATTTTACATTCTATGAAGTTGACAATAAACTGTGGGGATCATTACAAAACCCAAACTTTGACAGTGGTCACTCTATTGCAGGGACAAAGTAATGATAGATTAGGCTATCAAAAGTTGGCATTGTTGCTATGACTTAAAAGTTTTAGGTAACAGAGATAGACAGCTCTGATGAGGAATATTTATGTAGTATTTTGTGTTAATGGTATCAAACCGCAGAAAAATTTAAGGAAGAATCTAATTTTCAACTTATTTTGGTCTTTTCAACAAAAAGTGCGTTTCAAAAAGAAGGGGCCCACTCACTACTCAGTTCTGGCTGCCCATCTCTATTCATTCTTCACAAAGAATGGGCATGTTTAATTAGGCTCGACTCTTCATTGATGAAAAATTAAACGGGGGAAATGAAAATCTATATGAAAGTCATCGGTATGATTAATATTATCCTTTTCTCTACCTTTGTGAAGAAGGAAAAGTGAATGGGGAAAAGGAAAATGAAGCTCCGTGTAAAAATGGTTGAAGTTAGCAATTTTTTTTAGATTAATTGCATTATTCAACGAAACACTGAACACAATGTCAAGTGTGTTGTATAATTAATAAATCTTTAGAAGAGTTTATACTCTAGCCTTTAAAAAAAAAATTGTTGCATGTCATATAAATGTTCTTGTATTTTTTGAGAAATGAAGGGAAAAAAAGAACTTCAGTTAGCTTTCTGTAACAAAGATTGTAGTGAGAGCCGACTGGCATACTCACCAATTAAGGAAAAGGGTGTGTTAATAGTGTCATGTAAGTTATTACTGTTTCATTATTGTAATGTAATGTCATGAGAGTTAGCAATAGAATGACCACGGCTTTGACAAGGCAGCCTTTGTTATTTCACCACCCCCCCTCCTTGTTTTTCTGCCCCCTTCTCCTTGAACACTTTTTTTCTTCTTATTATGTTGATAACAACAATAATAGTAATAATGATATAAGTGAAGTAGCGATGTATGATGCTTACAGCATAACAACACAGTTAAAATTCACCTTTGTGAATTCATCTTCATGTTTGTTTTCACTGTTCATTCAATGCATTTTTCTCAGATTTATCATGATAGTTCATTTGTTTGTACTCACTCATTGAAACAAATCACACTCATAATCAAATACATGTACAAAATATAAATTACCACAAGGAAAATTTAAGGATAGAAACACCTGAAGTCAATTACTTATCAACAAACCATCCTGATATAATTAATTTCATTCTCCTGAAAAAAAATCTTTGTTTTATCATTTTCTTATATTCTTTAAGCTACACTAACAAATGGAAATTGTGTGCTGTCGGCTTAAACTAAAGCATAACATAACCTACTCCTAAGTCAAGTACATTGCTAACAGTTTTTTTTATTACTTCTAGTCAGTTTCTCTTTTCTCTTCTTCCTCATCTTTTGTGGCCTCTTTTGATAAGCAAAATGATAATAAATACATGTGTACAATGAATAGTTTTTGTGACGTTGATCTTTTTCTGTGGGTATTTATGTACTAAATCATGTAGCTCTTCTCAACTAGGCTGTATAGTTGTATAGTCTCAGTCACATGATTCTGAAAGGTTAAAATAAGAAAAATGAACAAATTAGTGTGTGGACTCCATTACGGGGGAAATGCGGTATTAGGAGACATGTCACTCAAAAATGATTTCAGTGGCTAATGTCCTTAATTTTGGACCATAGAGTCCCCTGATTCAATTGGAAGAGCACATAGCTCCGATAATGACTTTAATCTACAGGGATAATAATCCTATCACTAAGTAGCTCTTTTATATCATGTTTTTTTGTTGTCTCCAAGCATATTATTGCAGCAGGAATCCCAAATAAATCTACTAACATTGAACCTATTTTACGAACTATTCTGTTCAAATTAACATTCCTTTGTCTACAAATTATGCATAACCTTCTAATGAGATGAAACGCTTTCAATGGAGATAAACGAAATTACATGAAGTATGTGTACGTAATACAAGTATTAGTCAATAGACAAAATGTGTAGATGTTTGTCCATGTGCGGGGAAAGTTTGGCTCTATGAGGAAAAGCCATTACAAAGTGCATGGATATCTAATACCTCATGTAATGATGTAGTATAAAGCCAGTACATGTACCCCTAGTTGAATTTAAAACAATCAGTGTGTCATGTTCTCATTACTGATTTCAAGTGGAGTTGCTTCCTCTTTAATATGATTTCAAAACAATGAATACAGATGGATTGTTTAATTTGATGTATTTTGTTCCAATTGACAACTCATGGTTGAAAAAGTTTGAATCCTACAAATGTGTCTTTTTCATGACGTCGCATAATTTATGTGATTTGAATGTCAATAATTTGTTACCTGGCTGATTACAATAAATTTATCTCTTTGACCTTGCTGGTTTTAAAAAAATTCTTTGTGTGTGTGTTCTTTGAATGTTCCGATTAAAAATGACAGCTATTCATTACTCTCTGAGCTGATGCCTCGCAAAATATTTTTGAATAATTATAATAGATGTGTGTAGCTTTCCTCCCATTCATAAATCCATCCTTTTTTCTCTACACTTTCAAATCTATCCATCTGTTTTATCGTCATTGATGGATACTACTGGTAGGTCCTTTTTCTTTCCTTTCACTCTTTCACATCGTTCTTTCGGCTTGCTGTTTTCACTTTAATTCATCCGGAGATCGCTGCGTACGGACACAGTAAATTCTAATGAAACAAAAAAGTATACTCATCCATTTATTTCTACACATACACACACACACATGTACCTCTGTTAATATGTTGGTCTGATATAAGCAAAACAATTTTGTACTTAAATAGAAAAACTTTTATTAAAAAGTTACTAAAACTTGGGTAAAAGTAAGCACATTCGCCTTCAAAGTTAGCATGTAAATTTGGTGTAATCTCAGATACCAGTGGATCTCCTGCTAAAACGAAGACAAAGATTGTTCAAATATGAAAATATTCAGCATAATGTGCTTTTGTCATTTCGTTCATTGATCTGTCTTGTGCTATATTTGTATTCCTTTTGTTCAAACAGCAAAAGAAACATTACAATTTGGAGAAATAAAGTACAGTGGCTTGTCGTTCAAAAGATAAAGATGGATTTATAGTATATTCATATCCTGCACAACAGTGCATTTCATCCAACATCCTTCTCAACCCCCTGGCTCATTTCATCCAACATCCTTCTCAACCCCCTGGAAAGCATACAGCACAGCAGCCTCTTAGGTTTTTCATACCAACACACTGACAAGATCTTTCTCTTAGTGACCTATAACTAGGTTACTCATTTTCATACCTGATTACATTTAATGTCGAATAAAAGGAAAAACCAGAGTGAAATAAATTGTCTTATTAAATAGGAATGATCTCTTAAGACTACTAATTAGTTAGTACAACATAGTGAAAAAACACCTGGACCAGCCGTGAGGTTTGAACCAGTGTCATCATGATTACAAGCTCACAATCACAGCACAAGATCTTTCTCTACCTATAACTGGTTACAACCTCCCAGAGTGAAATACCTCTCTTACACATAAACATGAGGCCTGACAATCTGACATTAGTGACATTACATTATATTCATTCACATAGCACAAAAAGAAAGACATTCATTTGTTTTGCTCGTTTATTTTCTCTATAAAACCTGATTACATTTAATGTATAATAAAGGAACGAGTAAGTGTCATTAAAGCAATAGTCACAAAACGCAAAGTATTTTTAAAAATTGCATGACCAATAAATTGTCTTATTAAATAGGAATGATCAGTGGCAGCTGTGGTGATGTCATGTGAGAAAAAAAACAAGGATAGAAATAATAGTACATTGTAATTAGTTAAAAATTTATAGTAATACACTGTAATCTAAAAATATTCTGGAATGAATCAATTCGAACCTGAACAATTCGTTGAATAGGATCAAATTTTTCATTATCTTGAAAGACAATTGATATGATCAAAGAAACTTTTCAAATAACTCAACCCCCTGGAAAGCATACTCAGTTGAAACACGTGATCTTTCTCTACCTATAACTGGGAAAATAAGAAACCAGAGTGAAATACCTCTTAAACTACTAAGAGTCAAATTTTTCATTATCTTGAAAGACAATCAGCATTGATCCCATAAACATGACAATCTGACATGATGTTACATAATTCAGTTCATTTGTTTTGCTCAAAAAACCTATTACATTTAATTAGGTGTACAGAACTAGTAAAATGTAATAGCAAAATAGACTCAAAATTCACAATTATTCTGATTCTACGACAAACCCTGAGATGGGTATCACAAAGAAACTAAATAACTTTAAAACACACTCAGAAATTAATAAAAATCACATTAATATAACAACATGAGTGAGTGAAACACTTATTTGAACATCTACTTATCTGAACGTTCTAAGACACAACTTAAAATCTTAAAATAACAAATAAAATTGAATTCTCTCTCTCTCACACATATACTCAAACCAGTGATTATACAGGCTGATGGCATTATTAGTTTGACCCTGGTGAGTCATTCATGATTACATCCCGTCCTTTTAATATTTCCTGAGAACTCCTGAGTACATATATTATTGTCATAAGATAGCCTACTACTACTTTAAGTACAAAGTGTTATTCACAGATTCCTAGAAGATCCTTTTAATTTGTTTTTTTATTTTGTTTGAGCTTATCTGAGCCATAATCTGATAATAGAAAGACGATTTCTATAGCTCTTTTTGTCAAGGTCTCAAGGCACTTTAAACAAATATTATAACTAGTAAAAATATCTAAAATCACCGTGAGCACGTTATAGACACTCCATTCAACATCCTTCCCATGGGTAGCGATTTTAAAAGGACTCACACAAAAGCACTTGTGACTTATATTTCCTTAATTTCATCCGATGTCTTCTGACCATTCATTTAACCAACATTAATAGAATAGACGTATTTCTATATACCACTTAGAATTGAGTAGTGTACAGTAATCATGAGAAGAGCTATGATTTTTTTTCTAGGTTTTAATTTTTTTTTATTTGATTTGATTTTATCCACATCTAAGAGATCTCTGGGTTTTTGGTAGGATTTTAAAATTTTGCCTTCACTGCTCTGTAAACCGCCAAGGGATCATTTACGAGCACAGAGTATTGCGATCCTTTTTATCGTCCATCGCTGAAGGTGTTGATCCACCTACCTGGACAATGGAGTTGGGTTTTTATTTTTTAAAAACTAGAAAATTTGCGACCTTTCAGTTTAGAGGTCGACACCTTGCCTGTGGACCGTCAAGTCCCCCGGACGTTTTTCTAGGCATACGGCAAAATGTGATAGTCTTCATTTTACTTACTTTCATCAAGTCTATAATAGATTCAGCTACACACTTGCCGCTACATGAACAGGAGTGGCAAGAAATCTCTGCCTGGACTGAGAATACAAGAACTGGGATCTCTTGGTGAATGGTATGTCAGATGCTCTATCAATTGAACTGAGTCACTTGCACCTTAAGATCTAGGTCTGGTTAAATGAAATAGCTGGAGATCAAGCTGAACTGGACAAAAAGAGGTATGGGGCGTGTGCTACAGAGCGCCCGCCACCCACTAGGTAAGTGCATTCCCGGACATATCTATGTAATACGTCTATGAAAGTTTATGGGTTGATCATATTATTAATTATTATTTTAATCTCATTTGAATATTCAATTCAAGTAAATGACTATCTCCATGGAATCCAGGCACCGCCGTGGTGAGAGGGATTGCCGGCATCGTCACTCTCCATGTTGCCAGGTTTCACGGCAGTTGCAGCGTACTCTACCAGTCTAGCTAACAATTCTCCAACCTGTTTGGAAACAAACCAAGAGTGTGGTTTCAATGCGTTTCATTTAGTTTCAAAACAAATCAACTTACTAAAACAAATACTAATAGGAAATCATAACAAAAGAAAAAAAATTGAAACAAGTACACCAGTCACCTCCAAAATGCAGCTCTTCGGGACGGAACGAAATAAAGCTATAGAGCATTTACACAGGCTTTGTGGTGCAATTAGCAGTGCTTTGTGTGTGTAATCACAACGACACTGGTTCAATTCCCTAGCTGAAGCAGGTTTTTCCATGATGTTGTACTCTTAGAAAAAGGTACTTCACTATGCTCTTCTCACTCGACTAAGGTGTGAATGAGTACCCAGCTATGGGCGGAGGAGGCTTTTGTAAGAGTGTTAGTATGAAGCACCTAGTGGTAGGCTACTGTTCTGTATGCTCCCAGGAGTTGAAGACTTTTGAATAGAATGGCCTGCTGAGGGATAAATGACATAAAATCCGTGAGACATCCAGGAAAGGGATATGGCCTAGTATAAATCCATCTTTAATTATAGTCACAGAGAATCAGTAAAACTACAATGAAATTAATACACAGCAAGACAACTTACAATAGATGGATACTTGTCAGCAATATTGTTGTATTCACAAGGATCCTCTCTGATGTTGTATAAACAGGAAGCAAATTTGGTGTCACAGTTTGTGCTAGCATTTTCGGGTTTAGCTCCACAATCCACCTTCACAGGGGTACCAAATAATGGTGTTGGTTCTCTGTTCAATTTCAGTCCTTTGCTATTCAATGCTCTATCAGACTCAAAGTGAAGTTGAAAATGATGATTATTAGAGTCAGATTCTGGAGTTGACACAGTCTGCATATGATATGCTGAGGGCGAACTTTGCCACAACTTCTTTGTCCTTTCTATTACATCTCTACTCCAGGATTTTTTATAGTTTGATTGAAGCTGAAGCCGAATATCATGTCTTTCCTTCGACTCCTTCAAATCGTCGGTGTAATTCGAGAAGTGGAGAAAGAACTCGTCCCCGGCTAATTCGTACGGAGGGTACCATCCATTCCAGCCGCGACCTACATTGCCAATCAGCAGCTTGTAATCACCGACTCGGATAGCAGCACTCCTTTCAATGGGATCAATATTGTGCAAAATTTCTGATCTGACCTCCTTGCTGTTCTCGTTCAGCATCTGCCAGGCATCAACACCATCCAAGTTTTTCAGCGTAGATGGATCTCCACCAGCTGCCCTGTACAAGGTGGGAAGCCAGTCACACACGTGAAACATCTGCTCTGATACATAGCCTTGTGTTTTGAGCAAGGGACTGTGAACAAAGCCAACTCCTCTCACACCACCTTCCCACAGCGTTGCCTTGACACCACTGAAAGAAAGTAGAGAACAGATTATCAGCGTCATCTATTGTTTGTGCAGTTTGTGAGAGACACAGATTAAGCATTCAGTGTCTCAACTTCAGAAATTCTGTCCATGTCGCAGGAAGGATGGTGGGGGAGATTAAAGAAATAGACAGAGAAGACAGTAGGGTGAAGACCAACAATTAACCCTCTGAACATGTATGCCCGCTCTAGGCGGCAGCCTCTGACTTATCTCTTTACCACATGCCCGCTCTAGGGTCTGTTCTAATATAATAATAACACTGGGTCTCAGGAGGCCAGATGGAGGGTCAATTTAGAGTCAGTAGGGTCAGGATTAAAAAAGTCAAGATCATGATGATGATATGGACATAAGCATGCAGATGTGTGTATGAAGAGTATGTGATTGATCAGTTGAATAAATTATATAAATTGAACAAACAGAACAGAAGATCACCTCTTCACTAAAGTCATAAATTAAAGTTTCCTTAAACTGTTATGGCCCATGGAACTGAAGCATATTCCAGTTTCTATAGCATGAAGTGGATAACATGTGATAAAGCATTGCCTTCTGGACGGAAAGCTGGTTTGTCACAGCTAATGCTGGTACCCATTTGCTCTACGTTTGGTGGGAAATACATATTAAGTGTCTGGTCCAAAGGAGACAATGATTTAAAATTCAGTAGCTAAAACACTACGCTACTGACACTACTCCTGTAAGGTACTATTCATTTATAAGCAAAACATCAACACTATTTTGAAAATACATAAGAGAAAGCTTACACACCAACAAAATTTAAACATGTCTGTGATCACTATTTCTGAATTCAGATGAGAAGAGTAACACTACTATGAGTACAAGATAAAGTATTAACAAGCATAATAAAAATGAAAATTAGTACCGCAGAGGAAAATTGTTTGCTGCGTTGAAGTCAAAACCATTAGCAGGCCCACCGTTATCAGTGGTAAAGATGATGATGGAATTTGATAGGAGACCAGCACTGTTCAATGTGTCATAGACAGCTCCAACTGCTTCATCTAGTGCAGACATCATTCCTAGAGACGAAGAAATGGATTTTTATACAGGTACAGTAGGACCCATCCAAATGTCGAGCAATGTCAATATTTTGTCAACGTCAGACAACTGAAGTATCATCTATAAATTCAAGAGCTGGAGAAGGGTTTTTCAAACAAATATTTTGCTGTTTATGGCCTTGACTACTTCTTCCTCGTACCCTGTGCATTTGTTTCTACAGCAAGCAAATAAGAGTATGCATGTTAAGCATAAAATGTATAAATGTGTAATTTGACATTACAAATCATTTGAAGTACATGTACATCCAAATTCAAATTTTCAAAGTCAATATGTACATCCCATGTTTTTGATTTCCCAAGCACAATGTAAATAAAAAATTGTCTTGAATGGACAATAATAATTTATTGTCATTATTATTATTATTGTCTATTTTGAGACTTTCAGGTTGTGATACTTTCATTCGTTTATACTTTATAGGATTTGCTGAAGATTATAATGTTCAAAAGCATTGGCCTTTTAGAAAATAATATGAAAATTAAATACATGTATTATTATAAATAACAATCCAAAACGTTCAGTTTTTATGGTTGTGATTATTCATACACATGGTCAAGATATTTCTTCAGTGATTGCTTACATTACATCTCTATCACTGCAAAATGACATGTGTCATTTTCATTCACACAAGGACAAATATCTTGGGAATTTTATTTTTATCAGTCAGGAAAGTTCTTAGGCTAAGAGTGACGGGCAAATTGACTTGTTGTGATTGGATGTCTCTTGCATGATTTTGATTCTACCCAAATCCACAAATCAGGTGATCTGGGGATTTTTGGTAGTATTTCAATTTTGCCTGGATTGCCCCGCAAATAGCCAAGGGATCTTTAACATGCACAGAGTGTTGTGATCTGCACATGAGACCTTCTTCTTATCGCCCCTCTCCGATGGGACTAAAATGTTGATCCACCTACCGGACCAGGGGGTAGATTTTACTATAAAAAAAAACTTAAGAGATTTGTTCAACCTTTGGCAGGTCTTGAATCTACCTTCGCCTTTGGGTTGAGAGGTCGACATATTGCCTCTGGACTACTGAGTCCCCCTTGATGTTTCGAAGAATTAAATATGTGAACCTAACATGAATTGCCTGAAAAGGACAATAAAGATTTATTATTATTAAATAGTTTGTTTTATTTTTGGGTTTGTTTGGGTATTTTTGTTGTTGTTGTCTGTTCATTTAATTTTTCATTCAATTCACCTCCTAGTCATTGGTCTATTAGTGCCTATTAAAAAGGTCACAAAACGTTCAAAAGGAAAAAGAATAAGAGAGAAAATACCTGCATATATACGGCGCTGTTTGTTCTGAATATACAGAAACTTTTCAATGTACTCCTGAGGGGCTTGAAGATTGGGTCCGTGTTGATTTGCACTGTGAACAGCTTGGAACGGAAGGTAAAGGAATAAAGGCTGTGGATGGATAGGAATGATAAAACTCAAAACGGCCTGTAAAAACAACCTTAAACAACCGGATATGATGTATAGGGGAAATTTTGATAAAGTAAAAGCTGTAAGACAACGACTTAATGAAAAGTCCACTTGCGTAAAAAGCAACAGATTAGCTGACTATTGTAATTCTTTGTGAATAACATACTACACTTAAGAGAGAAAAGAAAGGCAGATAAAAAAAAAAGACTGTGTTATTCTCTAAAAATAAAAAATAAAAAAATAAGGCAGGACAACTGACCTGGTAGTTATAACTTTAGAATAGCAAATAGCTAAATAGTCGTGCGCTGTCTTTTAAGTATAGACCACTTGACAAAAATTGTGTTTCTATTTTTGAAACCTCAGTGAGATATTTTTAGCAAATGATGGGATGTTGGATCAAAGTTGAAGTACCTTTCGGTGCATAAAATAAATATCAACACATGTCACCACTGACAATTCACAGTTGAAAATTCTGTGTCAAACTTTAAATCATTAAACAACTCAGACGGCTTTCAAAATTTGTCATAACAGTCCTGTTATGTGCAGTTATACCGTCTTTATTGACTTCTGCTGACGGCTTAGTATTTTTTTTTTTCATAAGACTGGAGAATCCAAAGAACATAAATTGAAGTGACTATTGTTTCCATAAAGAATTTATAAAAAGATTAATGTGGTCCAGGAATATGTGTGTATAATTAATAAACATATCAAATACATGTACACCCATATAACTCGCATTCTTAAATTTTATTTAGCTTTGAGAATACTTGATATTCTAATATAATTTGAAATTAAAGAACTGTTCCATGAAATAAATGTCAATTTTAAAACAAAACACAATTTATATCAAAACTGTAATTTTGCAAGCCAATAAGTTCAGCCTCCATTTTGAGGTGTTCATTCTCCATTTTGAGGTGTTCATTCTCCATTTTGAGGTGTTCATTCTCATTTAAATATCATTACATAAGATAGGACATTAAATGCTAATGATTCATTGCTCATTTTCATAAAAATATTGAAATGAAAAAATATTACGATAACGATCTTTCTTAGAAATCAAAACTATAGATCTTAATTTAATGAAAAATCTCTCAAATTTCATTATAAAATTGATACAAATTACAGAATCCGTGACGAAATTAAATAACACAAAAAGGGGTGGAAATACGAAGATCCTCACCTCTGATCTATTGTGGTTGTTAATGACTTTCACAGCTTCATCCCTAAACAATGTGGTTGAATATTGTCCAGTGTAATTCCACAACAGATCCTTGTCTCTTCGAAAATCAACACCCCATTGAGCCTTAGAGAGCAGTATTAAAATTAAGCAAATTTAAAAATAAAAAACACAAATCAATGCGTTAACTGCAATGTTATGTTGCATGCAAAGTAATCTGAGATAAAAAGCCCTTAAAGAAAAGGTTTTTCCTCCCATAATAATAAAGTCTTTAAAAGTAAGTGACAGAATGTGTGAAAAGATTAAATTCCCTACTAAGTACTATGGAAAGGAAATTAAAAAGCAATTGACTGAATGTGTAAAAAGATTAAATTCTCTACCATCCAAGTACAATGGAAAGGAAATTGACAGAATGTGTGAAAAGATTAAATTCCCTACCATCCAAGTACAATGGAAAGGAAATTGAAATTGACAGAATTCCCTGTGTGAAAAGATTAAATTCCCTGCAATCCAAGTACAATGGAAAGGAAATTGGCAGAATGTGTGAAAAGATTAAATTCCCTACCATCCAAGTACAATGGAAAGGAAATTTAAATTCCCTACCATCCAAGTACAATGGAAAGGAAATTGACAGAATGTGTGAAAAGATTAAATTCCCTACCATCCAAGTACAATGGAAAGGAAATTGGCAGAATGTGTGAAAAGATTAAATTCCCTACCATCCAAGTACAATGGAAAGGAAATTTGAAAGGTAGTCGGCAGAATGTGTAAAAAGATCCATTTCACTATCATCACAATGGAAACAAAATTTGAAAAGTATTTCCCTACCCTCAAAGTGCAGTGGAAAGGGAATTGAAAACTGTTTCCCTACCATCAAAATACAATGGAAAGAAATTTGAAAAGTTCTTGAGATTCTGACTACGATCAAGATTGAAATCTTTATTTGTCCCTTTGGAAAATCATGGTGACAATTCTAAATGAAGAGAAAATAGAACAACAATATGGTACAATGCAAATATATAAAATGGGTTATTAACTTAACTTATGGACAAACCAAGCATAGGATACACATACATAACAGCTTGTTAGGTTAGTAGCGCAGTAAACAAATGAGACAAATAAATCTTCTTTATCAACTCAACCGTCACAGCTTTGCTGACAGATCTGCTGGATAAAACTGACTTGATTCACAATCTAAGTAACAAATCCTGACATTTTACGATGATTTGGAATTTCGATTTTTCTTCTTTAGTTTCCAAATGTGGATGAAAAGGTGGCTGTTCACCTGAGTACCACACTGACTGTGAGTCATCTTATTCCAAAAGGAAAACCAAATTCTCAAAATACTATTAGTATTACATATATCACGATTCCCTTCTTTCTTAAAAAAAAAATCTTCCTTTGATTCACTTTTTTAAATACATTATTACTGCGACTGATCCAATTAAAATTCTATCTGTCATTTTTTGAACATTCTACTATTTCTACTTCTTGAGGATGTCTATCAAGTCCAATATCACTTATATTTTTTTGTGAGTACACAAAATAGAAAATTGCTCGTAGATTTCAACCTGACATAAAATTATACTTTGAAGGTTGGAATTATCAGCAAACTTTAACAAAAAAAATTTTTTTTTTAATTTTTAATGAATCTTTTTAAAAAGAACATTTAAGAATTTTTATTGAGCTGGTGATGTGATAGCATTGGAAACAATGAGTCAATCTGATAAAAAAAAAAAAAAAAAGGAGAATCCCAATGAGTATCAAAAATAGCTGTGATAACTTACAAGATTTGCTTCATAAGTGTGGTCATAGTAGTCCTCACATCCCTGGTAGTATCCAAAATGTGATTCAAATCCTCGATATAATGGGGTGTACTCCCATTCAAACATCCCCAAATGCCACTAGACAGGAAATAAATAGTGTATTTAGTCTTTCACGTCATAAATATGTCTTGCAAATCTTACAAAGGCATAGTTTTTTGTGCCACAAGAAACAAAAAGGGAAAATAAAAGAATAGAAAAGGGAAAAAGAGAGAGAGAGAGAGAGAGAGAGAGAGAGAGAGAGAGAGAGAGAGAGAGAGAGAGAGAGAGAGAGAGAGAGAGAGAGAGGGAGGGAGGGAGGGAGGGAGGGAGGGAGGGAGGGAGGGAGGGAGAGGAGAGAGGGAGAGAGAGAGAGACAGACAGACAGACAGACAGACAGAGACAGAGAGAGACAGACAGACAGACAGACAGACAGACAGACAGACAGAGAGAGACAGAGAGAGACAGAGAGAGAGAGAGAGAGAGAGACAGAGAGAGAGAGAGAGAGAGAGACAGAGAGAGAGAGAGAGAGACAGACACAGAGACAGAGAGACAGAGAGAGACAGAGAGAGAGGACAGACACACAGACAGAGACAGAGAATAAAAACTTACAAGTTTGTTTCATTGAAATTGAAACCCATCCATGTCTAAGATACGCTCTAGGCAGCTTCTTTTGCAGCATAAGGCATTGTTTTGCTATCCAAGTAAAAAGGCTAAGTGATGCCTAGAAGAGAACTTAATATGTCATTGAAATTTGCCTCATTAATGATTGATAATTGCTGTATGATGTATATCTTAATTTCATCAATTTCTACACCAAACAAGGTAAAATCAATCATTATTATGTTGTTTCAATCATTAAGATCCCGTTAATGTGTTTAGATCAAACCATGGCTTCAATAGCGGTACTTTCACTTCATAAAAATATACACACATACACACCATAACACATGTATTTATAGTTTTAAAAGGGATTCCCCTAGTAGAGGAAAGCATATGACGAAATCAATTTTAATGTGTTTATTGAATTTGTGACGTAATCATTTTGGTGAACCCTAGTATCGATTAGATTATATCTGGAAAGGGAGAAAATGTTGTAAAACTGTGTTGAAATGTTTAAAATGGTGTGGAAATTTCCATTCTCTAAATATTTTAGTTTTCGACTATAAATAGAGGGGAATATCCATGATAAGAGAGAGAACAAGAAGTGTAGTGTAGATTTCTCCTAATTTTATGCCATCCAACATTGGATACATTTGTGAATTTGCTTCATCAATCGATTGATTGTTTACTGTAAGTATAATAAATAGCCTTGTTACAATTATTAATCGAGCCTTGGTGTTACTAGTGTCTACTCCAACCTCTAGATCTAGTCATTGCCTTGCTCCAAGTTTACCTTTGTAACACACACCATGCAAAAAGAATGGACCTACCTTCCCAATGATATGAGACTTGTATCCTAGCTCATTTAAATGCTGAGAAATAAGAGTTTCATTGAGGGGAGTCCATATGGTTGATCTCCAAAAATGACATTGTGTTGCATACCTGTATTCGAGGAAAGACAAAAGAAAAACAAAAGGATTATATTTTTCTCTGAGCAAATCAGCGGAAGAAAAGAGAAGCCGATACTTTTTCAGGATGGCCACTGGTATAACCTTCTCTCATTGTTGTTGTTACTGATCCAGCAGCGCTCGGACGTAATTTGTCCTTTGGCCCAATGCCATGTAATGGCCATCTGTTGTAGGGTTCCATAAATAGTGTTCGAAGTATCAAGTTTCTCTGAAAGTAGCTTGTCGCGTAGGTCTTTCAATTTGTGGCATTCAAATAGGTGATGGGTCACAGTTTCATGGGGTGGTCACAAATAAGGCACACTAGGGCATGTTCAGGATTTATTCTGTTTAGGTGCATGTTTAGCTGTATGTGGTGTGTTGTGAGCCTGAAGATGGTGACTTGGTCTTTTCGTTTAAGTTGGTTGATGTTGTCATTTGTTTATGGGGTAGCCATATGTCGGTATAAATCTCTTCCAGTCTTTCACAAAAGCCCATCTGTTCATCCAGTCCTCTTTGCTGTTCATTTTGATGATCTGTTTTGCGGTCTGCATTGTAGTTTTTGTGTTTGGTTGTTTTTGTCTAGATCCCCTTTTGGTAAGAGTGTCTGCTCTGTCATTTCCTGGTGTGTTTACATGTCCAGGGATCCACTGCATTACTAGCTTGGCGCCATAGGTTTTATTTAGTTGGTCTGCTTCTAATCGTGTTTGTCTGAGATCAGATCTCTGGCAGTTGTTGAGAGCTTGTAGGACAGACATTGCATCTGTAAAAATGACAACATCTGATATTTTAGCTGGTAATGTCTTGAAAACAGTGTTGAGATGGTAGAGTACTGTTTCTATGGCTGCTGTCTCTGCTTCAAAGTTGGTACATTTTTTTCCGCAAACCCCAGAGAATTCATCAGAGCGCCATCTGAGTGTTGGATATAGATACCATACCCTGCATTTGATTTTGCTTTGAGAGCTGACTCATCTGTGTATACATGGATCCAGCTGTCAGGGTAGTCTTCAATGGTTTTTTGTGATGACATTATCAGGTTTAGCAGATCTGATTTCTTTCTTTGATTGTCAATCAGTTGCATCTTGATTGGAGGCTCTTTGAAAACGATATTTGGTGGATCTCTGTTCACCCGTGGTGTTTCTTTTCTTTGTTCCGGGAGATGGTGTTTTTCTTCTAGCTCAATAGCATGGCGTAGTGATAATTTTTGTTATATTCTGTATTTTGGTTGCCAGTTATCAATAATTTTTCTGTTTGGATGGGTGGAACTCATCCTTTTGTTCATATACTTCTAATACTGTTTTGTCCCTGCGCATGTCAAGAGATTCCACATTGGTATGTATTTCACACGCAGCTTTGAGGTTGATCTCATGCCTCCACTAATAAAGCGTAGAGCATTGTTTTGGACACTGCCCACTGTCATCAGGTTGGATTTGCTGCATGAGCTTAGGATAGCTGCTATACTCGAGGGATGGGCGAACATATCCCAAGTACGGGTTTCTAAGGGTCTGTTTATCTGATCCCCATGAAGTGCTCGCTAACTTCTTCAAAAGATTGAGTTTTCTTACACCCTCAGCTTTGAGGTTGCATGTTTTTCATGGTTAGCTATTGGTCTAGATGTACACCAAGATATATTGGGTTGCTTTCTTTCTCAATTTGTTCACCATTGCTGATTAGTTTTAGGTGAGTTTGGCAATCTTGTGGCTCTTTGTGAATATGTGTAAACTGTTTTTGATGTATTAATTTTCATCTTCCATTTCTGACAACATTCATCAAGTCTCTTCAGGTTCTCATTCATTTTCCGAGCTGCTATTTTGGTATTTCTGCTTGTTTCCCATATTGCCAAGTCATCTGCGTATAGGGCTGTTTCAGACTTGCGCACATTTGAAAGGCTATTGATGTAAACAAGAAACAAGGTGCAACTTAATAATGAACCCTGTGGTAAGCCTTCTTCAAGAACTTCATTGGACGGAATTGCATTGTTTGGTCCATCAGAAACCGCTTGATCCATTGGTAGAGTTTCCCATGGATTCCCAGTTCCATCATTTTGATGAAGAGACCCTTTCTCCACACATGATCATATGTTTGTTGTAGATCAACAAATACAGCTAGCGTGTTCTCTTGGAAGCCGTCATGGGTACACTGAGTTAGTCTGAACAGCTGGTCTTCTGTGCAACTGTTTTCTCTAAATCCAGCTTGTTTTGAACTGATGCTGTTAGTGGTTTCAAGGTACCAATAGAGGCGATGGTTTATCATTCTTTCAGCCAGTTTTCCAATGCATGATGTTAGTAATATTGGTCTGTAGCTCTTGGGTTCATTAGCTGGTTTGCTCTTCTTGAGGAAACCTTCTCTCATAAGCCTCTAATTTCTTTTTGAAGATTTAAGAGAATAAACTGTAGACTTAAAACAATAAGCTTGCCTTGGCAGCAAATTCACGTAAGAATTTTGGAGTCGCTTGAAGAAGAGAGCAATTTTGGTAAGATATCTTTCCATTTTTTTCAATCATGCAGGCCCGACACAATGGAATCAAGAGACTACCATAAAAATCTAAGGCAGACTAGGCCAAAATGACCCTGGTTTACTATACCACTCTGTATATGCAATGACACATTGTAATAAAGTAAATGCACAAAGAAATTTTCAGTACATTAGTCTTGGACTATATCTATTAGATTATGGCATATAAAATGGCCGGCCCTTTTTTATAATTTTCTCAAAATAATGAAAATGACATAGGCCATTAGGTAGCACCTGGACGATAAACGACTTTGACACGTTAACAACCGAATAGTTCAAACACCAGTGGTGCAATTTGATGATATTGAGACAAATTTTGTAAATAGTAAAGGGACTCTCCTCCTTTTCTGCAGGAATAAATAAATTGATATCAATGCACTAGTTTTTCTAAAATGTTCAATCTCATGTCATATTTGACGCTTCATTTCATTGAAATTTCTTCTTTTTTCCCCCCATAATAACTGACCTATTCAATTCTTGAGTATTACTGTCAGTGCGCATATTTTAATTTAACTCAAAAATATTAATCGATTTGAGTTTTAAAGTGATGTGTTTAGTTTTGTTTTTAAAGTCAGTGTTTAGTGTTATTGCTGCGTTTTATTTCTGTTGGCAATCCATTCCACAGCCTTACTGGGGTAAAATGAGTGCAGGTGATAATCAATGTTTGAAGATGGAACTAAGTATGTTTGACAGCCTGACCTGGTTGTTTCTGTGTCTTAAGCTGATCTAATGGAATAAACCGTTGGCCACTTATAGTCTTAAGGGAGGGGGGAGGGCGCCGCCACCTGGACTGGTGAGTTTGGGACCAAAAGGTCCATATGACAGGTTTAAAAAAAAATAAAAAATTTTTGCAAGCGAGGGTAGGTAAAAACAGTCAAAATTTTGATGTAAATTACCCTAACAATAACACTGACTGAGAAGATGGCAGTAAAAACCCTATATTGGCGGCTAAACGCCAAATGTGGCAACACCAAGGTCACCTGGCTTCTATCGACACCGCTAGTCACTTCGACCCATCACTGTGTGATGTAAGAGGCGTTGCGTGTCAGTGTTTATGTAAACACGCGCACAAGTACAGGATAAAGAGGAAAAAAAAACAAAAACGGTCATTTGGATATCTGTCCAACAAATATTAGACAAATTAGTAAACTTAAGTGAGACAAAAGGATTATTACTGAACGTGAAAAAGACAGAATGCATGGTAGCTTGTAAACAAGATAATAATCTGTCCTTCAATTTAACAAGTAGAGAACAAACTATAAAACAAGTATCACAATTTAACTACCTCAGCGCAATCATAACAAACAACTGCAAAGACACCACTGAAATAAGGCAAAGGATAGCAATAGCAAAACAAACATTGCATACTGTTAAGGCTGTTGTCTCCAATTCAAAACTGAAAACAGACACGAAAATACAAACAGCGCAGACATATGTCTTTTCCACACTCTTATATGCTTGCGAAACGTAGACTTTAGATGCACAATGTCGTAAACGTTTAAAAGCATTTGAAATGTGGATATAAAGAAGAATATTGAAAATCCCCTGGACAGCAAAAGTTACAAACATGGAAGTTCTAGTAAAAATGGGAAAAGAAAGAGAACCTATGAAGAACGTCAAGACAAGGCAAATGAGATTTTTGGCCATGTGTGGAGACAAAATGGACTAGAAAAACTAGCAACAAGTGGATTCATAGAAGGGACAAGAGCTCGTGGCAGACAACGCACCACATACGTAACGGCGTTAAGACAAAACATGTCCGATGTCACCACCAACTCGGATTTTTACAAAAAGCACTGAACACAGAACAACATGGAGAGGGATGGTCGGCAACGTGTTGAATAACGCAAGCCACAAATGATGATGATGATTTCACAACAGTGCACATCTAAACCTAGATTTATAATCCTCTTTAAATTAGTGACAATGCCAGAGACTGTCGGAAGGGTAATAGGGCTGCTACAACAAGGAAATCCGTCTGAAGCGTTTGTTTTGAGTTATTTTCTTTTGGGTTTTTTACTCATAATGTAGTTTTTTCACACTAAAATTCTATCTCCTCCGACATTTAGAACGATTTGTATTCTATTTGGCACACAGGTTCCTCTTGTCAATGTTAATAGAATGACGTCGCTTTAAAAAAATGTATTTTAAACTTTTTGAGAAATTATTTTTTTTGTAATAAAAATGCTGTTTCTATTCCACGATATACAGTATTTTCAAAAATTCATTAAAAAAAAACTATTCAAAATTTTAAAAAAACCTGACGTCACTTTTCGATATTGAATGGAAAAGTCGATCTGCACAGGTTTTGAATGATTTTATTCAGAACTGAGATAGATTTTAAAAATTGGGTCAAAATCCAAGATGGCGGCCGTTTCTGTATTTTGACAGTTACTCAGATACATACTAAAAGCAAAGGCCTTCACTCAAAATTTTGAAAAATCACTCCCCCCCCCCCCTAAAGAGAATATAAATTACATTTATAGCCTATGTTTTTTAAAGGCATCCATTGCAATTGGTTCATATTGGTTTTGGTGTTTCCTTTAGTTACAAAGCAGACTGACCTCTGAATAGATGTTATTCAAACAATATGCAAGTGTTTTATGCAGTTATATCCCTTAGATTAGTCCACCATAATATGTGGTGATCTCAGGATGAATAAGAGAAATATGACAGATAAATGGAAGAATGAAAAGAAAAAGAAATGGGACGTACTAGCAGCACATACCAACCACCCACCATGTTTGACACAACAAGGACATTTACCTGTGTGGATGGGGTGTCTTCCAGTGAGAAGTGCCGATCGTGTTGGGGGTGCAGATAGGACTGACATAATAATTGTTAAGAATGATGCCATTATGGGCTAAAAAATCTATATTGGGAGTTGGGATCTGCTCTGAGCCGTGGAAACTAACATCATTGTAACCCTGTGAACGAGATGGAAAGATAAAGGAGATAAGTGACCATAAAAAATTATGAGTTCTTCTTGTATGCTTGAATAAGAATAAGTACAACAGAATTTGATGTGGAAGAATATATATTATAGGAAAATCGATAAAATTCATGAAAGTGTTATGAGTTCTCTGGTCCCCCCATATCTGACAAAAAAAAAAAAAAGAACCTGACAACCCACAAAAAACATACGTATACTAGAACCAGACATACAGTGGCCATTTAGCTATTATTCTTTAATTTATTATGTAAGATAAAGACAAGGTTTAAATTGTTGGAACCCTTTAAAACATAAACATGATTTAGATGTTTAAAAATAAAGGAATATGATGAAAAAAAGAAACACCCAAAGCAATTCCTTCCTCACACCCACCAAAACAGACCAAAAAAAACCCCCAAGACACCTAAACCAAATAAAAAGCAGGCTAATAATAAATATCATAAAGTGCCCTAAAACCTCAATAATATAAAATTAAGATTCATTAAAAAACGAGAGAAACAAAGAACCATATATCTGAAATAACATGCCAATGAACCTCAATACGTAACACTGAGTTTAAGTTTGTAACGTTCAATCATTTATGATCACATGTTATGCAATGAAAACGAAGATAATTCTATCCCATAATAATAAATTTAAGTTTAAAACATTATAAATACATTTTTTTATTAAATGCCATACCAAATCATCTGCAACAATGAGGATAATATTAGGACGAGTAGAATTTGTTGAGGAAGATTCAGCCAGGTATGGCATGAATACAAGCAGCAAAAGGTGTAAAATACCCATTGTCTATCTGTCACGGCTAGGAAAACAACGAAGAAAAAGAATAGATTATTTTAGTCTTATAATTAAAAGGAATGTATAATTAATGTACATTGTACATACTGGACACTGATTCTGTATCTGATTTGCATGAGAGCCTGCATTAAAAGTGAGAATTGATTTTTTTTACATGACTTAAATTTCTGGAGCACTAGTGCTAAGTGACAAATTTAAAATAAAAGTCTGGACTGTATTAAAGTAATTAAGAGTAAAAAGAGATAAAAAAAAATAGCACACACAGAAATTTCATCATTTTCCTTAGCTTAAGGAGCAGGAGTATCTGACAAGCTAGTACTAGTAGTCGGTCTCTCACACTCTCTCTCTCAGTTGTCATAACTTTGTGAAAGCGTAGATGCAGATGTTGAATTACGGCTAATTAAAACAATGCATTGGAAACAAAATGATAGCGTGTGTTTCCTGTTTCAAATATTATGTGTGAAAGACATATTATATTTAACATATTCTTGTTTCTTGTAATGATACATCTGCCGACATGGTATACTGGCATGTAAAGTTCTCAATTCTCATCGGCATAGGAATCGGTTGTAATCAAAATATCGCCCGACGACAGAAAACATCGAGGAGATGATTCATCGTTCACAAAAGTGTTTCTGTTTACATTTATGTGGTGCCGGTATCGATAATTGTACAGACTGAATTGCCAAACCTCGTCAAATATCGCTAAAAAGTTGATAATCTTTCATGGTGAAAGGGAAAAATTGAATCGTTGCCATATTTAGATTCTACTACCGCTCACTCGCGACCAACTTGAGTTCTGCGCCGGGAATGGTGGAAAAAGGAGGAAATCTTCTCTGAAAGTTGGAAAAGGAGGAAATTTCCTCTGAACGTTGAAAAAGGAGAAAATTTCCTCTGAATGCTGAAAAAGCGGATTTCCGTCAATTAGCTGAAAATTATCATCACTGTTACAGAGGGAGGGCAGACAATCTTGAACAATGTAAGTGTTAAGGTATGTTTTCAACCTCTCATCTCTTCATTCTTCTTTTTCAACCTCTCATCTCTTCATCCAATTTTTTCAACCTTTGCTCGCTACAAACTTGTCAATGATATAGGATAACTGTATATTGACAGTTATTCATGTACATACTAAAAGCAAGCACCTAAACTCGAAAGCAAAAAAGAATCACTTCAGGTGCTGCCAACCCCCCCCCCCCCCACAAATGAGGAAAGTAGAGTGAAGTACCTCTCCTAAGAGTACAACGTTGTGAAAAAAATCCAATTGTACCAGTCATGGGACTTGAGCCAGTGTCGTCGTGATTACCAGCTCACAATATTACGGTTCAGCTACAACGCCTCAAAAAATAGGCGTAAGAATTAAGAATTTATAACAGGTGCGCATAGAATTGTTAAATGGATGACCTTTTATCATAATGATCCTCTTCATCCCCATTGCTAGATCTACCATTTTGCTGGTGTAGAGATATATGTGTAGACGTTCAGTTTTCTGATTCTTAAGTTAGAAGTTCGAGCCTCTATTCAGAGTTCGTTGTTAAGTTCATGGAAAATTCTCTTTACACATTATACTTACTACAACCAGGTATAATTTAAATACCCAAATATTGCATTGGAAGAACCTTGTCAGTGTGTGATGTACAAATGGCAGATCCTTTGTATGCTCTTTGAAGTTGAGATAGTATCATGGTTGGAATAGACTTGTCGGGAGAAGCTTTCTTAAGCTCGAAGAACAAAGTCAAGATTTTAGAACCTTGGTGTAATGTCAATTCAAACGATGAGTGAGTGTTGTAATTCGATTTCGAATAAAGTGCAAAATAGTTTCAGAACATAAAAGTTGTTTTTGTTTTAAAATTACTGGTCCATGGGAATATGCGGAACAGTAGAGACAATTCATTTCTAAATAAATCATTAACCATTAAAGGGCGATGCTAGAAATGGAAGAGATTGTAGATGCCAGTTAGTCTATACACAGCTTAAAAAGAGGAAAACCAAAGAGGAAGAACCTACCAGCAGCACCTGCTATCCACCCACATTGAAATTGAGTTTCTGATATTAAAAGAAAAGCTCATGTCAAAGTAGCTTCACTTCATTAGTGCAAGTCAAGCCCGAAACTTTCTACCAAGTGTATGTGACTAGCCCTCAAGTAATAATACACCACCTTGAAAAAAAAATCAATACTCATATTGTAACATGTTATTGTTTTGTAATATTAACACAATACTACAGGTGCCTTTGATTAGGATGCTATATGTATATAGTAATCTTGTAAAAGCTGTATTGTAGACCCTATGTGAGCTTGTGTATTTATGTATGTGTGTGTGTGAGAGGGAGGGAGGGAGGGAGGGAGGGAGGGAGGGAGGGAGGGAGGGAGGGAGGGAGGGAGGAGGGGAGGGAGGGAGGGAGGGAGGGAGGGGGAGGAGGGAGGGAGGGAGGGGAGGGAGAGGAGGGAGGAGAGGGAGGGAGGGAGGAGAGAGAGAGAGAGAGAGAGAGAGAGAGAGAGAGAGAGAGAGAGAGAGAGAGAGAGAGAGAGAGAGAGAGAGAGAGAGAGAGAGAGAGAGAGAGAGAGAGAGAGAGAGAGAGAGAGAGAGAGAGAGAGAGAGAGAGAGAGAGAGAGAGAGAGAGAGAGAGAGAGAGAGAGAGAGAGAGAGAGAGAGAGAGAGAGAGAGAGAGAGAGAGAGAGAGAGAGAGAGAGAGAGAGAGAGAGAGAGAGAGAGAGAGAGAGAGAGAGAGAGAGAGAGAGAGAGAGAGAGAGAGAGAGAGAGAGAGAGAGAGAGAGAGAGAGAGAGAGAGAGAGAGAGAGAGAGAGAGAGAGAGAGAGAGAGAGAGAGAGAGAGAGAGAGAGAGAGAGAGAGAGAGAGAGAGAGAGAGAGAGAGAGAGAGAGAGAGAGAGAGAGAGAGAGAGAGAGAGAGAGAGAGAGAGAGAGAGAGAGAGAGAGAGAGAGAGAGAGAGAGAGAGAGAGAGAGAGAGAGAGAGAGAGAGAGAGAGAGAGAGAGAGAGAGAGAGAGAGAGAGAGAGAGAGAGAGAGAGAGAGAGAGAGAGACAGAGAGAGACAGATAGAGACACAGAGAGAGAGAGAGAGAAATTCATTTCTTAAACCATAAATGTCATGGGCTTTAACCAACTGACTTAAAAAAAGGCAAAACCAATTGTAAAATAGTAAATGAGGTATAATCAAAACAACAACACCAAAAAATGATGATTAAACTTGAAATTTTGAATCCTAAAGATCTGTAGAAATACCAGTACCACTACTATAACTAGGCTTAAGTATTATTTTTACTCTCTCTCTCCTTCCTTTTCCCCTCTGTTTCTCTCTCATTGAACAGCAATACATGATAAATGATACCAGTTATTTGGGACATCTAATTACTTAGACCCTATGTTTCCCGGACGGCTTAAAAACTAGACGAAAAACCAAAAAATCTCGAGGAAGAACCTTACTAGCAGCAGCACATCCCAGCTATGAAATAAAAACTTTGGGCAGAAAAGAAACCCTGTTTTTGAGAGGTTGCTTTCATTGAAACTGTATGAATATGAGACAGATTTATGTCAATCTGACATGATAAGAGACTAGAAGCAACAGAAGACTTTATTTGAAAATGAGCAGTTCAATTCATCATTTCATGTCACTGAAACACTCAACAGTTAACAGGACTGGGACCAAGAATCAAAGGGACATGTACTTCTGTTTGCTTATAATACATTGACCATAGTTCTAAATGTGAAACTCAGTAGAGTTGTCTAATTTGTAAAAAAATTGAATAATGCTAGATCTAGAGCTACGTAGAAATCACAGGTATACTCTCTCTCTCTCTCCTTCCTTTTCCCTCTGTTTCTCTCCCTATAAGCTCAGTTGCCTGCTGTCATGCTTTGTGGTTTGTTATTGTTCTTGTTACTTTATTTATACTAGATCTAGATCTAAGTTGTTACCATTCATTCCCTGATTCGACTTTCATTGTTTCTTCTCTACTGGATCTAGATCTAGATTTATAATAATATGCAGAACTATTAGATCTATTACTTATTCAAAATATGTTTTAGTGCATACACGCAGGAGATGGATTTATAGTCATATTAAGTTTCCTTACCTTTAGTGTAGACCGACCTTGTTTGAATTTTTCCTCATCAATGTTGTTACGCCTATCATATGATCAGTTTGTCATGTGACTGCATTTTTAATTTTAGATCTCTGTCGGAGGAGATTATACGTTCTGAAACGAGACTCACAGCTCTTACACATAAATGGTACTGACACTAATGACAATATAAAAGTGACGGTGTTATATTCTCTGGTATTGTGCTAAAGTCCAAGGTAAAAGACCAAAAGACAGACATTGGAGAAAGTGGGAAGAAGATAAAAAGAGGCATTGAAGCATAGAAATTTAACTTTTTTGGAAGGTAACAAAAAATGCCAGGACAGGGCATCCTGGAGAAAGATCATCTTGGGCATTTGAACCCTTACACCGAAAGGTAGAATGGGAACTGATAAAGAAAGAAAGAATTATACGCAATATAAAGTACTCACTGTATGAGCTTTTTTGTTGGATGGTAAACGCGTTGTTATTGTTAAATGTTTTATCCATTTATTAATTTTGTGGTTGCTATACTTTTATGTAATTTGTAAAGTTGTTCGCTTTTTTGTTTGTTTGCATGTCAGTGTTGAATTTTCTTTTTTGTTTTATTGTAAGTTACCCCGTCCAGCATGTGTGGTGATCTCATTGCGAAGCAAGAGGAAACTGTAAGATGGAAGATAAATGACAGAGTGAGGCAAAGGAAAGGAGTGGGATCTACCAGTAGCGCCCCATGTCTGTGTTGAAAATAACACACTTCCTAATTTGAAGTTTTTAAGAAGAACAATAACCTCACACACTTACTGATAAGTAAAACATAAATGAGGATAAAACTTACCAAAATACATATTAAAATCAGTTCTCTGGGAGTAAGTTTCATAATATATTTATTATTCCTACAGAAGCATAGACAGTCTATATAAAACTCTGTCCGTGTTAAGATCTGATGGATGATGGTGTTGACAAGGAATAGAGAGATAAAAAAGAGTACATAAAAAATAAACCAATCCCTTACAAACTCAACAAAAATCCCTAAAACGAATGCCCCTTTTGTATATAAACTATTACTTCTGTTCTCAGAAAAGAAGAAATAGTGTACCTATACTACAAAGGGGGCATTCATTTTTTGTAGTTAACACTATTACTTCTATTAAATTCAGAAAACCCCCGAGATCACCCTAGTTGTGGACATGGGTTGAAAACCATACAATTCTACACAAACTGTTCATGAAGATTTGTACTACATAATTCCCTGAAGACTAAGTATAAGGAAGGCCACTTCATAACGGTCCCAAAGAAAAGTAATTAGTGATTTGAGCCAATGTGGTAACTACAGAAGGTTAACGTTACTTTCTAAACCAAGCAAAGTAAGCACATGTAATAGAATTCGTCTACTGCATATGAGAACACTGTGGACCCATATATATCTCAGAACAGGATTTCAACAAAACCGCTCTTGTATTGATCAGATTGCAGTCGAATCATTGTAGAACAGTCAGTGGAATGGAACTCCCTTCTTCCAGTAAATTTCATTAACTATGAGAAGGCCTTTGATAGTGTAGACCAAACAACTCATTGAAAGACAATTTATCATTACGGAATACCAAATACAATTATTACTCTGTTCAGAAATTATTATGATACATATTATTTACAAAGTAATACATGTACATGACGGCCAGTTCACAAGAAGCTTGAAAGTCCAGTATGGGGTGAAACAAGGATGTCTATTATTACCACATATCTTCCTCCTTACTATAGACTAGGTACCCGGTACTAAAATCCATGACAATATCAAGAAGAAATGGAATTCATGACAGAAATGGAATGGGTCAGGCACATTATGAGGAAGCTGGGCAACTAACAAAACAAATTAAAACCTAAAATGGAACCCACATGGAAAACAAATAAGAGGGTCGACCAAGATCCATGTGAAGAAGAGATATGGATCTGAAAAGAATGGGACATAGTGACACAGTTGAACAGAGCTGGAGACAAAAGAATGGGCCAGGGGTGGAAGGAGAAGTGGGAGAAGGTAACAAAAATCTTGGAAAGTTCGAAAGTAATGCCTTGCTACGAAACAATTAATGTGTCTTTTCCATCTACAAATTGAAATCTTCAGCTTTGGCTTTGCTTTCATTCATCTTCTACTGCAAACTTTTGAGGTTTATTATTGTTTTTAGGATTTGATACAGACAATATCTTCATACATTAATTTTGCTCCCAAAGCAAAATCCAGACTTTTTCTCCTCCATTGTTTTTAACACTTAAATTGGTTTTTCTTTTTCTTATGAAATCCAAATGATTTGCATTGTTTTGCACTCTTGACTATCTTGCACGAAGGTATAACATTTTCCCCATTGTTACGCCATTATATTATTACAATAGAATAAAATATTAATGATTTTTTAAGCAAAGTGATAACACTAAAACAATATAATAATAAATAAGCGTATTAATATCAAATTAATGAATAATTTAAAAAGCCAAAACAAAAAACAAGAGCAAAAAACAAGCAAACACCCCCCCCCCCCCCCAAACAAAACAAACAAACCCTATCCATCATTTGCGGTGATCTCCAGGTGAATTAAGAGGTAACAGAAAGGTGAATGATAAGTGAAAGAAGGAAAGGAAAGAAGTAGGACCTATCAGTAGTGACTGCCAACCGCCCCGCGAAAAAGAAGACAAAAATAAATAACAACAAAAAAAGAAAACAAAGGACAAACCACAAACATTAAATGACAATAATATGTAAAAAGAAAAGAGAAGGAAAGTAACTCAAGCGCAGCAGCAACAGTGTTTGTCTTTTTTAATTATTAAATTACATGTATGTAAATTATATATGTACACGTAGATATAATCAAATTCATTTTAATAATAATATGTCAGTGATTTAGTATAAATATAAAATATCTAATGTGAGATTGTGAGTAAAGAATATTTTTCAACCATTTAAATATAATGTAAAATACAAATGCTCCAGTGAGAGTATGGCCGAGCTGTAAACTGTAAAGCCAGCTCAATAAGATTAAATAATCAGATGCATTCAAACTCAGGGAGGGCAGACATGTGGTAATGGCACCCTTTAAGATCAACAAAGCACACAATATTATGTTCATTTGTCCTCACTTCAGATATTACACATAATATATTGTTAATAAGTAATAACATATATATAATTATACAGAAATAAAGATAAAAATCTTGTCCACAATCAGTAATTTTCAATGACACTCTCATATGTGCATGTTCAACTTTTGAAGTCATGCATATTTTTCTTCGTTGCATTGAATATAATATTCTTCTACCTGTGTTAAGCATAGGTCTAATAACATATCTTTTACAATTTATGTAACGGATTAGTCTAATTCTCAATGATATTTATCCTATGAAGGTAAATGTTTGGTTTTGATTTGCTGGTGTGTAATTGAAGTTGAAGTCATAGTGATGTTTGCACCTAGAGCTGTCTTCAAAATGGGATTGGATGTCATAAATAATCTTCATTATTATTGTCATCATTATCATTAGAGATGATTTTCTTTACCATGCTTTATCTAGCTTTTGCTTTGTTTTTAAATAAATGCTTTATTCTTTAAAGGTCGAGCATGTTCACAAATAAAAAAGTACATGTAATATTTATCATCTTTGATAAAAATGTGTTTCCAGGTAATGTTTCAAAACCTTTTTATATCCTCTGCAATCACAGAAGGCTGTGAAACACTTTAAGTGCAAGAATAATAGACTATTATAATTATATTTTCTGTGTTGAAATGAATTTTCTAGTAATAAGTTGGGAAAGTTAAATGGCCATAAAGTGCAGCTAAGCTTTATACCAGAGTTTTAAAAACAATTTTCTCAAAATGTTACTTTTTGACAATGATTTGCGTTATCTGGTTGCCCCCAATTTTTATGAAGGAATACAAAATTTCGAAGTGTAGCGAATTTCAGTATCTCTTTAAAGTTTTGCAAAAATTATATTTTTGTAATTTTATTTGCCAAAACATGGAAAAGTTGAAATATCCATTTTTTTAAAGTTCATAAAATCAAATTTGTACAATTCATCAAAAATGACTACTGAGTGCGACTAGATATTGAACCAAATAATGTGTATGGAAAGTTACAGCGAAATATGTTCAAAAATGAAAAAAACATACATGTATTTGAATTGACATTGTCTGTATTTTGGCAATGGAAATCCAAGATGACGGCATTACCATGGCAACCATATGATAAAAAAAAATCTATTTGTTTCAGCTAGTTTAGACATGCTTAGTCCCATGGAAGCGGTAAAAAAATGTCTCATTAAATATTTTTAAAAATCATGCTAGGGACCCGCCCCTCTTCTTAGAAGAAGAAATTGCTCTGCGGGTGCGTGGAATGTCTCTAATTTCATGCAGATCTAAGCTAATATTGATAATAGTCTGTCAAAAGTAGATTTTTTTAGATAAGGTACTTTGGGATGATTAAAATGAGTATCAACTTGCAATAGTTTAGACAAAATTTCTGGCTTTTAAGGTACAACAGGTTAGGCCTGTTTCGTAAAAAAATATATCGTATAATATAAAAGAATCGACACTCAGCTTTTTTTAAGGTCACAATGTGAAGGAATGAGATACTCCTTCCAATAGTTCAATAAATTAGATCTGTCCGATGTGCAGTAAAAATGTCTTCCTCAGGGTGACCCCCCCCCCCATCTTTTTATTATTGTATCAATGTGGAGGAATGAAATACTCCTTTCAATAGTTCAATAAACTAGATCTGTCCAATGAGCAGTAAAATGCTTTCCTCAGGACCCCCCCCCCCGCCAAAAACAAAACAAAAACCCAACCCAGTTTTATAAAACAATACTAGTCTACTGTAATCAATTAATAATTTTAATGTCCGATTCGTGCTAACTGGAACATGTGTGTAGCCTTCCATTATCTCCAAGGAATCCACACACCACCATGATGAGAAGGGTTACCATTTTCATCGGGAGGTTTGTTTCTCGGTGGTATTGCAGTCTGGTTGTAAACCATCAAGTGCTTCATCAGATATTCAACCTGTAAGAAGATATAACTACGGTATATTATCTGTGATTACAAATTTCATCCCTAAAAACTCCATGACTTTGATCAAAGTTGAAAAACAACCAGAGGGAACTCATCTTTAAATATAATGCTACATTCGGAAAAGATGCGCTTTTCAGTAGAACTATTAACAACATACTATTCCTTTGGCTTGAAAAAAGAAAGATGAGGCCAATGGAAATCAGAATGATGAATCAAATCATGGCATATTAAAAAAATAAAAAGTACAACTACTAGAGTCGCCGCCACTAGAAGTCACAGGGTCTGGATAACTAGATCTAGCAAAAGGCCGTGATGGATTTTGGTTGAGGTAAAATTTAACAGAGCAATGTGGCGGTTAGTTGGAAAGTCAAAATTTGATGACATTAGGACATTCTAATTCTAATGCCAAATTGTGGTGTGTTTGTTTTTTTTAATTTTTTGACGTCACTCGGTCTATAGAGCATCTGAAAGCTTTTAAAGTAAAGCCTTGGATGAGCTTGTAAATATGACACCAGGGGGAGAAATAGATATCATTGTAAAGCTTATGTTTAGTAAAATTTGTAGAGCAAATGTACGAAACAAAGAAAGAGAGAGAGGTGTTCTTGATCTGTTTTTTTTCCCCCAGCGCCCCATTGGCTTTCCCCTCTTACCAGTTTACTAAGAGTATGAGAGCATATTGTACTACACATTCCTTATCACAAACCCCATTGTTGGAAGGAGTTTAAATAAGTTTTTAAGTGGTATAAGTCATATTATGTTATAACATTGTAGAGAGAAGAGGGACAAGTTGAAGATCACTGAAAATTAGCCAAAATCCACGAGTTATGCTGTGGTGAAGGGAAAAATTGGGTGGTTTGGACTACCTACTAAGGGTAATCATATTTTGCATGTAGGATAAATATGGTTCCAAGATTGCTTTCCTTTGAAGAGCTTTTCTACCACAAATGTCTTCATTTTTTCATATGAAGGATGTGTCCAAGCCATCTCCATCTGCGACTTTGCACTTCATGAACAATGTTATCGATCTTTGTCTGCAATGCAAGTTTCTTGTTTGACATATTATGTCCACATCAGATGTGCATCATCCTTCGGGGACATTTACCATCAAACCTTCTCAGTTTGCTTTCTATTTTCTTATTAGTCCTCCATGTTTCTGCAGATCTGACATTTGACTTGTACAATTTCGCTATCCTGGTGGAGATTTGCTTTTCCATGTCATTGTCTGCAGTCACAATGCGGCCCAGATATTCTAAATAATTAACATAAGTATGATATTCACAAACGTTAATTTAGAGATCATTAATAACTAAGTAGAGTAGCAGTCAATCCTGATTATCTTCAAAACAAAACCAAATGTTTAAACTTATCTGTCATAAAAAGAAGCTAAATGAAATCATATAAAACTTATTTGTTTAGTTTCATCGCAGTTTGCCTCACCCACCATATGCAGTGATCACAGGGAGAATTAAGAGGAAACAGCAAGATGAAAGACGTGTGAAAGAGTAAAAAGAAAAGAACCGAGTAAAAAAGAAAAGAACTAGGACCTACCAGTAGCAACTGCCAACAGCCCAAAATGAAAAGCACAGATACAATGTATAACTCACTTCATTTACCATACTTTAAAAGCAAGCTTAGATAAAATATTAATTGCCAATAAAGGACTTACAATATGAGGAAATGTTTCAGCAATGTTGTTGTATTCGCATGGATCCTTTCTGATGTTAAATAAACAGGCCGATTTAGATGGTTTGCAATTTTTGCTTGCCTTAGCAGGCTTCGGACCACATTCTACCGTCACTGGATTTCCCCATTTGTTATAGCTGAACCTGTTTTTGAAGTCTGTCATGTTTTCCTGAGACACATGACGTCCTTGTGCTCCAGCAGCGTTTGATTCTAAAAATTGTGATTTTTGCAATGATTTAATTCTGTTAGACACACCAGAACTCCAAGAATCTCTGAATTTTGACTGGAAATAGAGTCGTTGCTTTCTCCTTGCCTTAGACTCTTTGAAGCTGTCTTTATAATTTGCCACGTGCAGGAAATGTTCGTCTCCGTCAAGCTGGTACGAAATTACCATCCATCCATTTTTTTTCTTCCAACCTTGCCCACTAACAACTTGTAATCTCCAACTCTAATCGCAGCACCACGTGCAATGGGATCAATATTGTGCAAAATTTCTGATCTGACCGCTTTGCCGTTTCGTTCAGCATCTGCCAGGCATCAACACCATCCAAGTTTTTCAGCGTAGATGGATCTCCACCAGCTGCCCTGTACAAGGTGGGAAGCCAGTCACACACGTGAAGCATCTGCTCTGATACATAGCCTTGTGTTTTGAGCAAGGGACTGTGAACAAAGCCAACTCCTCTCACACCACCTTCCCACAGCGTTGCCTTGACACCCCTTGAGGGAAAACAAATGTGAGAAAGGGTGAATGTATATATGAGCTTTCAATAAAGACACTGGTTGAATGTGTGTACTAATATTATATGTATATATTATTATTATTGAACTTACATACATCTGGAAAAGCTTGAATCTAAGTTTTGAGAGTCATTTGATGCAATACGGGTAATTGTTGCAACGTGTTTGGAATGACTAACTGACAGTAGTGACAGACACATAACTATTAAGTATAATTTAAAAGATTGTCTCAGTGATTTTGTGAGTGGATTGAGCCATAGACAGATCGATTCAGTGAGTGATAGAACAAAACATGATATTGTCATAAGGCACACTGTATCATCTCATTTCCCCCTCTGAAAAATAAATAACTTTATTCTGTCTATCTTAGTTTTCATTACATGTTTGAATAAACAGTTGTCAGTCTTACATTAAACATGAATATAGACATTAATTATTCATACCGAAGGGGAAAGTTACTGGCTGCATTGTTGTCAAAGCCATTGGCTGGTCCACCATTGTCAGTGGTAAACATGATGATCGAGTTAGACAGAAGGCCTGAGGCTTTCAAAGTATTGTAGATGACGCCTACAGCATCATCTAATGCCGATACCATTCCTATATTGTAAAGAACATTTTACGATTCTCATTAGACAGATCTGTTGACTTTAATCCTCAAGTAACATGGAAGAAAAGACTTTAAAAACAGACAATTACATACATTACTTAAGATTTAAAATTGAACTACAGGTAATAGTTGGTGGGTAAATCTAAACTCTGTGTACTGACAGGAACATTTTAGCATTGAGTTTGTCAGTTGTTATTATTATGAAGAAGAACCGATGTTCTCCAGGGTTCATGGTGAAATTGATGTTTCATAGAGATTGACAATTGATTAAATTCTGAGCCAAACCCATTCATTGAAAGTCAAATATTTATTTTTTTCTTATCTAAAATGAAAGAAATAGAAGCCTTACCAAAGAAAATTTGAAATAATTCAACTCTCAAATCATGAAAGATATCCTTCACATTATAAATGATTAATTGCTGGTTAGATTAAATAATGTTTCTGAGGAATGTGAATATACAGTCACGTTTCAATAGTCCGGACTTCGATAATCCTGATGTCTCGGTAATCCATACATATGAGCTGGGGATGGATTGTTTCTTCTTTATTTGTACCTGGTAATCCGGAAATTTGCGATTCCAGATCTGAACACCTAATTTTGGAACATGTAACCACAATACCCGGGCAGTGGACGGGTAGGTACCCATACGGGGAGTAGATGTCTCCTGCTGCCTTGCAGGCAGGTCTTGGCTGACCAAAGGCTAAGGGAATTAACCCTGAAAGAAAAAAACTACCTGCTGCCTTGCAGGCTGGTCTTGAATGATTAAAGGCTAAGTGAGTTAACCCTGACACTCACTGACAGAAAATAACAAGGCCTGGTAGGGGACGTCAATGTGACAGCCCCACCATTTACCTAGGGTACAGTGGGCTAATCCCCTGCTTATCAAAAACCAAACAGATTCAGAGAAAAATAAATATAATATAATCGGCTTGATCTTTCGATGAAGACCTTGGAAACGAACATGAACTGTGATTTTTGGAAAATGGAATGTTAGGGCAATAAATGGAATAAAGAGTTAGAATTAGTTGAAGAAATGGAAAAATATCAAAGCAGATATTTTGGCCATTACAGAAAAAAAGTAAAAAGGACAAGGAATAGAAAATGTAGGACCGAATCATATTTTAATCTTCTCAGAGAAGATGTTAAAGATAGAGCTAGAGCAGGAGTAGGCCTCTTAGTGCATAACGACATGAAAAGCTACTAGAAAGTTGGAAATTTATAAGCGCACGGCTATTAGAGGTAAATATTAAACCAAAAGGACGAGAAATTAAATGATTAATTGCTTATGGACCAAACGAAGACGCAACTAAAGAAGAAAAAGATATCTTCAAAAACGATTTACAAATAGCTGCAAAGAATCTCAAACACAAACAGGAACTACTGCTTTTAGGAGATTTAAATGCTAGAGTAGGCAACAATGTAGAAACGCCAGGAGTAGTAATAGGTAAAGAAGGAGAGCTAAAGAGTAACATGAAAATAGCCAACACCTTTTTTCCTCATAAAGATATCCGAAAATATACAATAGTACATGAAGACAGGTGTGAAAAGTCAATTATAGATGACATAATAGTTAGCAGCTCCTTTTTTTACAGTACATTGGATGCACGAGTAAACAGAGGAGCAGAAATATTTAGTGATCATCATTTATTGATTGCCAAAATGAGATTACTGACTAAAGAAAACAAACAGAAAAGGAAAGAGAAGAAAGCTACTTAACTCAAAATAGAGGAACTAAATAAACCAGTAGTAAAACAGGTATACCAATCTAGGATAAAAAGATTTATCAGTGAAAGACAGATGGATCTGAATGATAGCACAATAGAAGAAAAGTGGCAGGCGTATAAAGAAACACTCCTCAGTTGTACTGAAGAAGTCTGTGGTAGGAAACAAATTAAAGGAGATAGGAAAAGAACAGCATGATGGAATGAGAACGTCAAGACTGAGATCAAAGAAAAGAAGGATGCCTGGAAGAAATACTTGCAAACAAAGAGACCAGAGGATATGTTAGATTAGTGAATAAAAGAACTATCGCCAAAGAAGAAGTTAGGAAAGCAAAACAGGAACAATGGGAAGAGTTATGACAAAGGCTTCAAGAAAGCTATCAAGGAAATCAAAAGCTGTTCTGGGGGCAATGAAAAGCATGAGAAAGACCAAAGCATGCCCAATATGACAAATTAAGAATGCGAAAGGAGAAATAATGAAAGAAGACAGCGAAATCATGGAAACATGGAGAAGGCATTTTCACCAATTACACAATCCCTCCAGAACGTATGAAACAAGGAGTAAAGATCAATTAGTAAGAGTATCAAGTAATCCAGAAGAGACAGCTGAAGATGTAGATATCTCAATGGAAGAACTTCAAACAGCTATAAGAAAAGTGAAATTAGGAAAAGCCCCAGGTTCAGATCAAGTTTATTCAGAAATGATTAAAAAACAAGGGAGAGAGGCAGACAAACTACTACATGCAATATGCCAACAAGCATGGAAGTCCAAACAAGTGCCAGACGACTGGAAAAAGGGAACGGTAGTACCAATACATAAGAAAGGATCAACTCTGGAATGCTCAAACTCTAGAGCGATATAACAACTTAGCGTTCCAGGAAAAGTATATGCCAGGGTCTGAAAATGAGACTAAGGAAAAGAGTAGAGCATCAGAGTGGATTTAGACCAGGAAGAAGTGTTCAAGACCACATATTTACAATTAGACAAATAATAGAAAATTCTCTGAGAGAAACATGTGTTTTTTACTGACTTAGAAAAGGCATTTGACACTGTGAGGACGGACGAACTATGGCATTCCTTAAAAGAACACAATGTAGAGCAAAATTTAATAGAAGCCATTAAAAGTTTATACAATAAATCAACATGTGCAGTGAGAGTAGCTGAAAACAATTCTGCAGAATTTATGTAGATATAGGAGTAAGACAGGGTTATATCCCAAGTCCTCTTTTGTTTATCACATTTATGGATTTAATCGCAAAGGCATCCTCAAAAATGAAGAAAATGGATATACGTATGTGGAAGCTCAAGCCAGTAAATGTATCAATCATAATCAATGCTTTCATTTGCTGATGATTTAGTTCTGTTTGGAAAATCAGAAAGTGACTTTCAATCAAATATCACCATTATGAACAATGACCTAAATAAAAGAAGAATGAGAGTAAATGCAAAGAAAACCAAAGCAATGCTAGTAACTAGGAAGCTAAAACACAAAATATTAAATTGGGCAGGAGAATTTAGAACAAGTTCAAAGCTACAATTACCTAGAAGTAATGATTAATTCAGAGGGAAAACTAAGAGAAGAAATCAGCCAGAGAGTCAAAAAGGCAAGTGCATTATACAACCATCTAGGAAAGGCATTTGTAGGTAAGCAAGAATTGTCAACAAAAACCAAAATAGCAGTATACAATACAGTTTATTGTCCTACTCTCCTCTATGGCAGTGAAACTTGGACCTTAGACAGTAGAGAACACAGTAGAGTACAGGCAGCTGAAATGAAATATCTAAGAAGAGTAGTAAGGAAAACTAAAAGAGACAAAATCAGAAGCACAACAATAAGAGATCAAACCAAAGCAGATGGCATAAAAACTAAGATAGAAACATATCAATTGAGATGGTTTGGGTATGTAAACAGAATGAATGACAATATAATAGCTAAGTCAATATACAGTGCTAAAGCCCAAAGTAAAAGACCAAAAGGCAGACCTCAGAGAAAGTGGGAAGAAGATATAAAAGAGGCATTGAAGCATAGAAATTAAACTTTTTGGGAAGGAAATAGAAAATGCCAGGACAGGGCATCCTGGAGAAAGACCATCTCGAGCATCTGAACCCATACACAGAAATGTAGAATGGGAACTGAACTGAGAGAGAGAGAGTAGAGAGAGAGCGAGAGAGAGAGAGAGAGAGAGAGAGAGAGAGAGAAGAGAGAGAGAGAGAGAGAGAGAGAGAGAGAGAGAGAGAGAGAGAGAGAGAGAGAGAGAGAGAGAGAGAGAGAGAGAGAGAGAGAGAGAGATATTTGGACAGTTATAAACAGCATCGTAGTGCTCTGTGGCCTGTAAAATGTATCTGGCCTTTATAACTGTAAGTTGTAAGGTCATTCGTTGATTCACAATGTGACAAACTGACACTTGATCGGCGATTCGATAATCTAGGTGTCTTGATAATCTGGACAAATTGCTTGGATCGGAGGTGTTCGAATTATCGAGACTTGTCTGTATATTGATCAATGTTGAAAACTGCATATCCTCCCCTGCCTAAAAAAAAAAACAAAAACAGAAGGCATTGTATCTAATAAAAAAAAAAAAAGCATGAACTATTATGCAAAACATCTCTAAAGCTGTTTGTATTCATGATTGCTTTTAATTGACTTTTGATGTTTTTGAAACAGCTACTGGTCAATATAGATTTTACAAAATCTACTTCATAATTACTGCCCAACTCAATTCTTGAGTATTACTGTCAGCGCACATATTTTAATTTAACATAAAAATATTAATCCAATTTTTATTTTAAAGTGATGTGCGTTATGTTGTTATCAAAGTCTTCCGTACTATTGCTGCGTTTTATTTTTGTTGGCAGTCCATTCCATAGCCTTACTGTACTAGGGTAAAATGAGTGCAGATGACAATCAATGTTTGTAGATGGAACCATGCATGTTTGACAGCCCGATCTGGTTGTTCTTGAAGCTGATCTAATGGAATACAGAGTTGGCCATTTATAGCCTTAAAGAAAATATTAATTTTATTTCTGACTCTATATGTTCTTCTAAAGGTACCCATTGCAATTGGTTCATGTTGGTTTTGGTATTTCCTTTAGTCTATGTATTATTATTAGTTACAAAGCGGGCTGCTGTTGTTGGTGTGGATCCCAGACACAGCTACCATAATCTAAGTCTGGTTTTACTGAAGCATTGTAGCACTTTTTCGTTTACATTTTGAAGACAGTTGTAAAGGTTTCTTCTATGAAAGACCAAAAAGTCATTTACTTTTCTGCACAGTGCTCTATGTCGTTCTTTCCATTGCAATTTAATGTCTATTGTAACTCCTTGGTATTTTACACTGTTGGTTATTTTTAGAACCACTTACCTTTGAAACATTGTGTATTGTAAAAATTGCTCTGTCTATTCGATTTCACTAAGACTACAAATTGCTCTATCTATTCCATTTCATTAAAATTTTACAATTGCTCTGCTTGATCCATTGCAATTGGACTTTATACATGGCTCTGTTTTTCCTGATCTAAAATTCACATGCTGATGTAAGAAAGACTTTCTTTCATGGTATCAAGTTGTACCTGCATACTTTCGGCGATGTTTATTCTGAATGTAGGAAAATTGTTTTAGGTACTTCCGAGGAACTTGAAGATGAGGTCCGTGTCTATTTCCACTGTGGACGGCTTGGAATGGCAAATACAAGAACAAAGGCTTGAGGGAATAAATGTGAAAAAAAGTGGTGAAAGGTAGAGACCGGATGTCAGTATTTGTAAATAATCCGTTTAAATTAGACATTCAACAAAATGACCAAGCTCTATTATTTTTGCAAAATGTTCACCTTTGCCTTTATTAAAGTAAACAAAACACATGTGTGAACACAATCCTGTCATAAAGTGAATACCTAACAAAGAGGGAATTAGAAGTTTGAATGTATTCTTTTGTATCAGAAAAAGCTGAACGTGTTTGATTATGAAAAAGAACCCCCTTCACCCAAACCCCCCTCCCTTAACCTAACACATTTTTCAGGAATACCCCCTCATAATTTTGAAACATTCTTGACTTTGCCCTTACAATCACGACGTAATTACTAATTGATGCTTTAATGTGAATAGAACATATCAATAGAGTAAGCTGAAGCGTTTTCTTTATAATAAACTGAGTGACCACATGTTCTTTTCTATTTCATGTGAGAAAGTCCTGCTATTTGTAGTTCCTATACTATTATAAAACAAAACTTATGAGAATGTGAGAATCACTTACCTCTGAAACATTGTGTTGCTATAATTCTCACTGCCTCCTCTCTGAATAATGTTGTTGAGTATTGACCAGTATAATTCCACATGACTTCCTTATTCCTCCGAAAATCAAGACCCCACGCATCCTAAAGATATATTTATAGAAAGTCAATAAATAAGTAATGAATAGAAAAGAGCACGTCTAAATACATGTTGAAGCCTGCTAAAACAAACGAGTCAACAATTCATGACAAGGCTTTAAGCCAACAACATGACATGAAAGGCCACCCCTCAGTCTCAGATACAATGATATGATGGCATCATGTCTCAATTGATTAGGTATGAAAGTTCTCTCATAACAAAAAATACAAATTAAGGTAGTATTGTTATATTATTGTGATTGGTGTATGTAACAAATTGACTAAAAGTCTTTGTACCTAATCAAAGTTTCTAATCAAACCGTGATTAAAACAATTAACAATAAATGAAAAACAAAATAAACTTTAAAAAAAATTAAACAAAATTTAATTACTGAAGAGAATTAAACAAAACTTACAATTCTTTTCGCTTCATAACTGTGATCGTAGTAATCTGCACGCCCCTGATAATATCCAAAATGAGATTCAAATCCCGGTAAGTTGGGGTGTATTGCCACTGGAACATCCCTAGGTGCCACTTGAATAAAAAAAAACACAACATTTATTATGTTGTAATGAAGAAAAGCCCATATTGAAATATACGACTGAGGTACGCTTTGATTAATTCATAAAAGAGAACATGATAAAAATCAAAATTATCAAATTATACTCAAATAAAGTAACAAAGACAGAAACAAAAAGTCAATAAAGACACGAAGTTAGTATTACAAAGGAAAACAATCTCTCATCACCATCCCCCCCCCCCCCCCCCAAAAAAAAAAACCCTCCCAAAACAACTACAACCAAAAACACTTATAAACAGTGAAAGAAAAAAGTTTGTATCAAGAAGATGCGAGTATGGAATGACACATTAACGAAAAATGAGTGAATTGGTATGAAATATTCCTGCTACAGGGTGTTGGCTGATTCTTCTTCTTCATGTCTTTTTTGTGCGTTTTCGTCAGAAATGCTGGAGAAGAACTTACATAACCAGACAATTCAGAGCTAACTAGTTACTGTACCTTTCCTACAATATGAGACCTGTATCCTAATTTCTTTAAGTACTGAGGCATGAGGATTTCAGACAGGGCTAGTCCATAAGGTTCGTCTCCAGATATGACTCTGTGCTGCATTCCTATGTTAAGAGAGCAATGTCAAGTAATGAGTCTTATTTTGTGTGTTATCATTTAAAACATTTTACATGACAATCAGTCTTTTGTGCTTCAATTCTTTTGCTCTCTTAAGGTGACATTAATGATAACCCTGAAAGAACAAAGAAAGCAATGTAAAATGGACTACTTTGGGAGTTACATGAATCAAATAAACAAGGATGAGTTTCCAAAGGTGAAAATAAATTAGAGCAAAAATGGTAAAAAAAAATGATAACGATATGAATGGAGCATTCAGAAATTACATTAAAGTGGAATCCCACCTTTCTCTATATTTTGATACAAAGAAAAGAGATTTAAGTTATTTTAACAAAGTGACGGACTCATGAACTTCCTATCCTATGAACTTCATTTAGTTATATATTCATGCTCTATCAATTTAATTGTTATGTACATGTACAAAGATTGGGATATTATCTTACAATGAGGCAAACATATATTTTTGCTCCATGTTCTTGTACCTGTGTGTATTGGATGTTTTCCAGTCAGTAGAGCTGATCTTGTAGGTGTACAGATCGGACTCACATAATAATTGTTGAGGATGATGCCATTGTAAGCCAGATAGTCTAAATTGGGAGTTGGGATCTGTTCTGAGCCATGAAAGCTGACGTCATTGTAGCCCTTAACAAAGATAATTGAACATTATTATATCTATGACCAATAACTTTCAATTTAAGACTCACATACAAATATTTTTAAATCTTTAAAAAGGCCCCAAAATCTGTAGCTTTAATGTCATGATATCAAAGTACTCAAAGGGAATATAATATAGTGCTTAGCAAATTTAAAAAATATCACAGGAGTCATGAAAGTCTTTATTTTGAAAACTTTCTTCACCCAAATAAACAAGTGGGCGTACCAAGTCATCTGCAACAATGAGTATGATGTGTGGCCTTTGAGACACAGACGTCACTGCAATGGTAAAGCATATTGATATCAGCCAGAATACAACTGTTATGGTCCGCCACATCTTCCTCATCTGTTGAAAATCAAAAAAATAATAATAAAGAAGTTATAAGACTGATATTGTCAGAGAAGCAGGCATCATCAACGATTGGTGGAAAATGAGAAATGCTGAGTTACAAGCGAAGTGGAAGGAGTGGGGGTAGAGAGAGGAAGTTGTAAATATAGTGAAAGTGGTGAGTAGAGGAGATAAGAGGATTTGCACTGTTAAAGACGTGGCTGATAACGGGTACAATCTTACACAGGAATGAATCAAACGGCTTTCCACCTTTAAAATTAACTGATTTCTGTTGGTTTTAAAGCAAACTATACTGCATTATCATTTGATTGAGGGGTGTGTGACTCACTGCTTACATACAAGACACAAAGAAAATAGACAGACATGCAGCCATCCAAGAGATTGTTCTTGAACTGAAAACTCTATTTCTTTCTTTCTTTATCGGTTCCCATTCTACCTTCCAGTGTATGGGTCTAAGTACCCCGAAATGATCTTTCTCCAGGCTACGCTGTCCTGATATTTTCTGTTTCCTTCTGAGAAAGCTAAATTTCTTTGCTATAGTGCTTCTTTTATATCTTCGTCTCGCTTTCTTCAAGGTCTACCTTTTGGTCTATTGCCTCGGTTTTAGCATTGTACACTGATGTCTCTTGATGTGTGCCTGACTAAGAAAATTCTTCCTTTTCTTGATTATCTTAGAGTTAAGAATAGACTAGATCTCTAATGATAATTAAAGTTCCCTCAAGGCCGTGTAATAGCCCATAGAGCTGGAGTTTATCCCAGTTTCAATAGCGTGCAGCGGAACAGTGGATAAAAACAGGACACTAGTCTTACGCAAGTTTTTACTCCCAAGCTAGTGCTTGCACCCATTTGCACCTAAATCTAGGTTGAGTGGGGAAAGTGCATGTTAACTGTCTTTCCCAAGGAACACGTCAGACCTAATCTAGCTTTGGCAGGATATGACTGAAACTGGACCTCATGATTCCAAGTCCGAAGCCTAACCACTAGGCCACTGATGCCATATTAATACTATACCATAGGGATCTCCAATGATGGCGTGATGCAATTTATCTAAACCTTGATCTAAATTAAAGTCAAGGTAGATCTAGATCTAGATTGAGTTGAGTTGAGTGAGTAGGAAAGTCTCTTAGATCAAATCACACAGTCATGGCCCGATAGGTCTAGTCTGGTCTTCTAAATCTAGAAGTAGCTAGACCTAGATCTAGCTCTAGATCCTCTAGATCAAAACGTTTTCTGCTTTAATAATGCTTTATGCATAGCATACGAGAAAATCAGAAAGAGCTGTACACGGATCACAAAACACATACATTGATTAGATTTATAGTTTAACTAAAGAAAGTTCAACTTAAATCCAGATACCGGCACTAATGGTATTTACAACTGCAGTCCAACTTCATGTTTCAAAGGGAAACAAAACTTGGTCATGTGACATCATGTACCTTCCAGTCTTATAACTGCAAAGACTTGCATCCACGGACTTCTCGTAAAGAAGTCCGTTCATCGTAGTAGGGGCTCTTAACTGGGCATAAGGTTTGAAATTTAGCACACAGGTAGAAAAGACGATTCTCTGGAATTTAAGAGATGGATACACGCTCTATGCACACTTTATGACGTCATTATGCATACGTTAAAAACGGCTGATTGTAAACATATCCTGGTCTAGAAAACAAGCGCAAAAAACTGAAAAACTGGCTATGGTGGGGTTGCTTACGTGTGATACATCAAATCATATGTTTAGAAGGATGAGAAATCGATTGAAAACATTCTTTTCCGTATTAACGAACAATTATTTCATAAAGGGGGATGTTTTGGCAAAAACATACTTTTTCAGCAGCATTGTGTTCTCATTTATCAAACGTTTAACGGAAAAACTTTGCGCAATAAAAACAAACATCTTGCCAAACAGTTATTCAAACATTTCTCCAAGTTTTGAAACAATACTCATACAACCACAACTGGTTTCACCTCTTACTATTAGAATGAATGTGCAAACACCCAAACACATTATGACACTCCGGAAATGTTCTTTTTTCCTGCATGCTCACGAGATCCGAAACCATGTTAAGAAAAAACGGCCAGACGTATCTGCAATTCTGGTTCCTTTACAAGTCGGGGTATATCCAACTCCATTGACCTTTTTATGTTTATAAGTGCTCACTCTTTAACTGGAAAACGGTATATGATGTAAGTACTTTGAATTACTGTAAGGTCCCTGTGACAAAAATGGGTGGCTAAGTCAGAGGCACATGTTGGTGGCAACATCTCACTTACTTTGTGTAATGCAATGGATCAAAGAGCTGTACAACAAATACCTCTATGGACGCCATGGTGTCTGAATTAATCTATGTAACTGCAGAAGACAGAATACAAACGATGATGTCCCTCCCTGGTTTTTGCTCCTACCTTTCATGCTAATTTTCCCCTTTTTCGCGAAAGGCAGAAAGGAACGCATGGAATCCTATTAAAGTGCAACTTCATGGACAGGGGTGTTTCTTCCTTTGTCCGATATATACAGCTCTTTTATGAACTTCCATTTGACATGCAAACGCAGTGCGAGGGCCACAACATTTATATATATTTACTCATACCAATGGATGAGGCATGATGGACATGCAACATAATCCATGTATCGGCTTCTTCATGAATACAAGGTGAAATTAATGAGGTATCCACGGACGGGAAGGCAAGGACCTCTGTGACAAACGTAGTGACGATTATTTTTGCAATTAAAACTCAGATCACCCATTTTTTGAGCGAGACACTGGAAACATTCCGATTTGTTTGATTTCGCTCTTAGAAATTTTGCGAGTGTCCTGGGATCTTTGTCACAGCTGTTACTTTAAGACGGATACCTTCAAAACTTTTTTGCCATCGTCTCACTCTTCAAACCTTCACTCTTATAGGTGTCCAATACGATATGAAGCCTCGAAACTTTCTTGGCGTATTTCCTGATCAATGGTCCAAAAATATCCTTTGAGAAATCGGAAAAGGTTTTGCATGCTGAAGCACCAGGTATAACAGCATTAGATTCTGGCTTCACTCCAGAGACATGGAAAGTAATGATTAATTTCAGGCTTTGTACCGAAGCACATGTTTTCCGTTGGGTGACAGTGAAGGTGAAATCTTATAATTTTTTTATGCGAAATAACTTCCTCATTAATTTCTCTCCTTGTTCACGTTGTATCAAATTCTTATTCTCTTATTAATTTGATTTTTGTGACCGCGATGCTCTCATTATTTGGCTTCTGATCTACAGAAACAAGTCCCAGTTTGTTAAGTTTGATGGTAGCTATTTATGATACATCATTTCGCAAGATTCGATACCTGATAAATCTTGTATACTCCTGAAGATCTATCCCACGGAGTTGCATTACGTGCGATGTCGACATTATTTTACATTGATAATAATTATGTGTAGCAATTCATCAGTGTTTACCATGAAAGAATTTCTAAATTCAGAAAAGGATCTTAATAGTTTGTAAACATCCTCTGCCAGTATGTTTGAAAGAGAGAGAGAGAGAGAGAGAGCGCATATTTCACGGTGATCCTTTATCTCTTCTTTGCCTGATACAAATTCAGAATTAATCATTGCAATCTCTGAAACCGATACCAGATATTTAGTAAGATATTCTTCATTCTCTGTTAGCCCGATGTTACCACCTTCGTCTTTCAACAATGCATTCAACTGCCCAGGAAACTGACTAACATCTGATCATGGTTCAGATGTTTTGCTATTGACGTTATTAAAGTCAGACCGTAAAAGATCATACTTGGGGTCATTAAAAACTCTCTGAACAGCGGGATCATCATGGAAGGCATTGGTGGGTTAGAATGTTTCATTGATGTACTTGATTGATACGATACGATGACCAGGACGTCAAACTGATATGATGACCAGGACGTCAAACTGATACGATGATCAGGATGTCAAACTGACACGATGACGAGGACGTCAGTCTGATACGATGACCAGGACATCAAACTGATACGATGACCAGGATGTCAAACTGATACGATGACCAGGACGTTAAACTGATACGATGATCAGGATATCAAACTGATACGATGACCAGGATGTCAAACTGATACGATGACCAGGATGTCAAACTGATATGATGACCAGGACGTCAAACTGATACGATGACCAGGACGTTAAACTGATACGATGACCAGGATGTCAAACTGATACGATGACCAGGACGTCAAACTGATATGATGACCAGGACGTTAAACTGATACGATGACCAGGATGTCAAACTGATACGATGACCAGGATGTCAAACTGATACGATGACTAGGATGTCAAACTGATATGATGACCAGGACGTCAAATTGATACGATGACCAGGATGTCAAACGATCAGGATGCCAAACTGTCTTAGTTCTGATAACCAAAAAACTAAGTCTGATTTAAAATCTTTCAACCACGATATTATTCCTGATGTTTCTACATTGTTGCCTACTCTAGCGTTTAAATTTCCTGAAACCATTAATTCCTGTTTGGGTTTGAGATTCTCTGCAGCCATTTGTAAATCATTTTCGAAGATATCTTTTTCTTCTTTAGTTGCATCTTCGTTTTTGGTCCATAAGCTATTAATAATATTTAATTTCTCGTCCTTTTGGTTTAATATTTACCTCTAATAGCCCTGGCTATAAATTTCCAACTTTCTAGTAGCATTTCTTGCCTTTTGCATTAGGAGGCCTACTCCTGCTCTAGCTCTATCTTTGACATCTACTCCTAAGAAGATTAAAGTATGATTTGGTCCCACATTTTCTATTCCTTGTCCTTTTTTCTTTGTTTCTGTGGATGGCCAAAATATCTACTTTGAATTTTTCCATTTCGTCAGCAATTCTAACTCCTTTCCATTAATTGCCCCAACATTCCAGCTCATACTTGAGTTTCATAAAAATGGGACTATGCATACATTTTTCAAGAGAACAATCAAACCACGAAAGTACATTTCCGACCACGAGTGGCTCAAGGCAGAGTCATTTAACCAAAAGAGCGTGTCTAAATTATTTATTGCATACACTACATTTCTATGTATATCCTCTCTGAAAGGGAACTATTACGTCCCAAAACAGAAAGTGTGTTCTGAAACTCAGACCTCAAATCCATGTTATTTCAGAACCTTGGCTGTCTGTCTGTCTGTCTGTCTGTCTGTCTGTCTGTCTGTCTCTGTCTCTGTCTCTCTCTCTCTCTCTCTCTCTCTCTCTCTCTCTCTCTCTGTCTCTCTTTCTCTCTCTCTCTCTCTCTCTCTCTCTCTCTCTCTCTCTCTCTCTCTCTCTCTCTCTCTCTCTCTCTCTCTCTCTCTCTCTCTCTCTCTCTCTGTGTGCTGTGTGTGTGTGTGTCTGTCTGTCTGTTTCTCTGTGTCTGTCTGTCTGTATGTCTGTCCTCTTTGTATGTCTGTCTGTTTACCTGTCTGCCTGTCTGTCTGTCTGTATGTCTGTCTCTCTTTTTGTGCCTATCTGTCTCTGTCTCTCCCCTTTCTGCCTGATCTCTCTGTCTAACAATCATGTTTCTTAATTGCCCATCTGAGTAAAGATTGTTTTGTCCGGTGCTTTCTGATCCATGAAACTCTTGCTTCGATCTAATTTTTCAAGATTTCTGTTCATTTCCTCGGATAACTTCCTCTCGAATACATTTATGTTTCCTCTGATGGTATTTATGTTTGACTTCTTTGTTGAGGGGGAGTATTGCAATTTGATCCTTCTCCCCACAGAATAAGTCACAGTGTTCCGATCGAGACATTTATCACCATTCAACTAGTGCTTTTCGAGAGAATAATCGGGGACCTGGATATTTGTGTTGTAAGGTAGTCCATCAGTTTAGATGTATGAGGAGCGGCTGTGTCTTGCTTAATAAAAAAACTGCCCCATTTTTTAAAAACCACACGTAACTAATGAGTGACATGGTTTATGTGAGATATATATGTGTTATCATTTCCACTTTGTCGTCTTCACTCCTATCTTGGCGCACGCAAAATTTCATAAAACACTCATTTTTCTTGAAACTAAGTCATAAATGTAATCTTTTGGTCATATAAAAAGGCCCTTGAATGAACTTTATTTGACCAAGAGACTCCTCTGATGGTGTGCTTGTAGTTTATAAATATTGAGAGAGAAAGAGAAATCATCAAGGGAGGGGAGTGTTCCGGGAGGGAGGGAGGGATTTTGAGAGGGAGAGATTCAACTAGTGCTTTTCAGAATAATACACTATTTTGTTATAGTTATGAGATCGAATGATTGACGACCATTTACAGACACTCAGCTCAGTCATAAACATCTGTCAGATTCACCGCCACAAGAGTGACTTTCATCTGTTTCTTTAGGAGTTACTTTACCATGTCCATGGACCATATCTCATGCTAAATATCACTCTGAAGACAAACCATCCATGCAACGGTTATTTGATTGATTGATTAAAATGACCCAAAGCCAAAGTCCGTTTAAAACTCCAAGCCACAAGATGATGCATTTCCAATGGAAGACCAATGCCATGTGCAACAGCTAGCTATAACATTGATTCACTGATCCCAATAAAATCCCGATTGACTACAAGATATTGATTGATTGAATGCCTGATTGACTTTCCAGTGATTCCTAAATACAACCGAAGATCAGCGCTCAGCGAGATGATACAAACACCCAAAACTAAACTTAAGACTTTCGAATAGGCCCTAAAACACAAGCAGCCAAAAATTTGGAAATTTTACCATGGGACGTCAAAAAGTCTTTGAATATACTGAAATCTCGCTTGACAACCCAGAGAACATATTTAGATGCCATTGAATAACTTTTAATGAATTGATTGCCTTCGTGATTAATTTGATTAAAATGTTTTAGCGATAGCAAACATTTAATCATTTTGCTTGTAATGCCCTTGAGGGTTGGGGTGGAGGAGGGGGATTATATGTCCATATAGAAGATTATCTTATATTGTACTAAATGAATATTTATCAGGAAATACACAACAATATTAATTGTTTTCAATTATTGTCTCAATCAAGTGTTCCACAAGTCTGTTTAATTGATTGAGAAAAGATTGTTTTGCCGGCGATCATGAAACTTTTTACTGTTGTTCGATCTAATTTTTCGATTTCCGCTACTGTTACCCGTCAAAATATAATAATCACTTCCAATGAGAGAGCTACTTTCAGCATTTGGTCCAATCCTTCCCTCACCTAAGTCAAATCCAAGAAAAAGAGATGGAAGAAAACACAAAAGGATTTGTAAGAATGACGATTGACGACCTTCTGTCTAAAACTCCACATGATGACTTTTGCAGCTTGGATGATTGATTAATGACCCTTAAAAATGAACGATAAACGACATTCTGCCAATGTGTCTAGCTATAACATTGATTCATTGATTAGTATATTTTGTTGTTGATATGATTGGTTGATTGATTGGTTGGTTGATTGACGGATATTAGATGGGTGGCGTTTGAAAAAAACAAAATATATATAAAATGGCAATATAAACGTTCGAAACAAAGAGATAAAAATGGGCCTGTTTAATTTGATTTGTCAAACATTTACAGTGGGTTGGGGTCGGATGAGGAGGGATGTTCTTTATTGTAGGTTCTAAATGTATTTATACACAACAATATTAATACATCAGAAAAAGCTACTGTTACGTCAAAATATTTCGAGAGGCTACTCAGTCATTTGGTCCAATCCTTCCCTCACCTAAAGAATACAAAAGATGAAGAACACCATTTTAAGAATCGAGTACCATTTGATCTTTAATAGTACTTGATACAGATTAAGAACGATAAACGACAGTTTCATAATATATTTTTGTGTACATTATAGAATACACATTCATGCATTTTATATGGACAGACTGACAGATTGTTAATTGACTGATTCACCAATGGACAGACGATTGAAATTTCCAACGACTGAAGCGTTTGTCGGGAAAGAAGGCAGTTGAGAATTTCGCCCACGTCCAGCTCGAGTATCATGTGGGTGAGTTTGTCTACCACTTCCGATGAGCTCCAGTTGTCAATGAGCAGCACTAGGAAAGGCTGAATTTTTAGTGACAAACAGAAGTATGGATAAAATAACGACTTGAAGCAAAACGATAAGATATAAACTTTCCTTTAACTTAAGCGATCAGATTATTTAAAACGCAAATATAAAAGAAAACGTGCGATCCTTATCCTTATTAACAGTATCAGCGAGGAGCTTGACTTACTGCGCCTTGCACAAACAGCCATTCAAATTCTGATCACGAAAGACCTTAGATGTGTTTATGATCTACTTTTTCTTCTCTAATCTACGTGGATACATAAACCGTATTTCCAGTTATTTCATGGTCACACAGATGAAGAAGCTGATGTCGCTTAATTGGAAGGTCTTCCTTTCTGATTAAATTATAGCATTTATCGGGTATTTCGAAAATAAATATCTTAAGTTGGTTGGAGCTTGATTTCAATGGGTTTTTTTCAACTAGGCGAATGGATTTTGATGTTCATCTTCATTTATGGTAATAGTTTAATTGCGTATGTTTAAGGGTGTGACGAAGACCACATACTATGTAAATAGATTGACTACACAACTCTTCTTTTTCGTTTGCCAAATAGAAAACCCTCTGTGATAGAAATGGATACAAAGATTACGCCTTATGGCAGTTGATCCATGCTTATTAGACATGGTTTCTGTGATGAACTAAGTCTTATATAATGTCAATCCACCGAAAAAGAATCCCATCAGACAACCACTACCCCTCAACAACCACACGTCATAAAAAAATGAAAGATAATCCATACTTAGGAATCTAAATTTCCCTACGATCTCCATTAACAAAATATATGACAGAGCATACTCCATCCGTGGCGTAATAAGAAGGAACCTCCTTGAAACTGCTCAATAAATTTCAAACAACATGCCCATGTTTCCCTTGTCCGTCCCATCTTGGAATACGGACGTGTCGTATGGGATCTCCACCTCCAACGTGACATCAACAAACAGGTAAAAGTGAATATCCAAAGACGGGCAGCAAGACTTGCCTGTAACGATTACGACAGGAGGAGCAGTGGCAGCAACATGATGCAACGCCTACAACCGGAAACCGCTCACCAAAAGGAATGACAAAAGGACAACTGACTAACATTCTTCCACAACATAATTCACGAGAAGGTTGCCGTCCCAATCGACCTCTCTACTTACCACAAACGACCACAACAGAGACACCAAAACCAAATGGCTATACGATAACATGTAACATGACATACAACCCTAACATTTATAAGTACTCGTTCGTACTACCAACTATCAGACTGGAATCCTTTTTCCAAGATGGGTAGATCTAGTTATGTCCCTGACAAATGGACAGTTCAAGACCGCTTTGTCAAAATATAGACATGCAAAGCCACACGTTAAGAGCTTCACCTCCATAATTTGCTTAAGTTTGAGACACTTTGGAGTACCCAATACAGATACAGATACAGATAAGCCAACTGTTGCTGGCTTAAGTGGGGGCGGAAGTGATTTTTTTGCATTTGAGTTTAGGTTTTTGATTTTAGTATGCACATGAGTAACTGTCAAAATGCAGTCATCCTATATCATTGAAAAGTTTGTAGCCTCCTTGGTTGTAATAGAAACGACCGCCTTCTGGATTTTGACTCACTTTTTAAAAATCTATCTCCTCCCTTAGGTATGAATGAAATTACTCAAAACTTGCGCAGATTGTCTTTTCCAGTCAATATCTAAAGAGTGACGTCGGTTTTAAAATATTTTGGATATTTTATTTTTAATGAATTTTGAAAATACTATATGTCGTCCGGGCAGTGGACAGGTAAGACCTGATCCCGCCCTCCACGAGTCTCCTGCTGCCTTGCAGATCGGTCTTGACTGACCAAAGGCTAAGGGAGTTAACCTGACAGAAAACAACCTGCTGCCTTGCAGGTCGGTCTTGACTGACCAAAGGCTAAGGAAGTTAACTCTGACAGAAAATAACAAGGCCCGGTAGGGGGCCTCAAGGTGGCAGCCCCACCATCTACCTGGGGTACAGTGGACTAATCCCCTGCTTATCCAAAACCTAACTGATGCAGAGAAATAAATATAATACACCCGGCTTGACCTTTCAACGACAAAAAAGGAAACGAACAGGAACTGTAATTTTCGGAACATGGAACGTTAGGGCAATAAATGGAAAAGAGTTAGAATTAGTTGAAGAAATGGAAAAATTCAAAGTAGACATTTTGGCTATTACAGAAACAAACAAAAAAGGACAAGGAATAGAAAATGTAGGACCAAATAATATTTTAATCTCGTCAGGAGTAGATTTCAAAGATAGAGCTAGAGCAGGAGTAGGTCTCCTAGTGCATAAAAGGCATGAAAAGCTACTAGAAAGCTGGAAATTTAAAAGCCCACGGCTATTAGAGGTAAATATTAAGCCAAAAGGAAGAAACATTAAACTATTAATAGCTTATGGACCAAACGAAGGCGCCACTAAAGAAGAAAAAGATACATTCGAAAACGATTTACAAATAGCTGCAGAGAATCTTAAACATAAACAGGAACTAATGGGTTTAGGAGATTTAAACGCTAGAGCAGACAGCAATATAGAAACATTTTTACTGCCATTTTCTCAGTTTAGTTTCAGGGTAATTTACGTCAAAA
>JAXRKP010000383.1:220000-222500 GCA_037039925.1 Doris montereyensis | reverse complement strand
TCTCGTCCTTTCGTTTCGCTTTCGAAATACAGAATGACAAAATAATTCATTACGGACATAAGAATAAACTATATTTTAGGCTATGTAGATAATCTGAAAGAGTACACCTGTGCAAAACAAGAAAACTGAAACCTTTTAAGTGTATTTCGCGGGGGGGGGGGAAACAAGCCAAGACATGAATCAAAGCATAACGTTGGCATCCTTAGGGGAAAACAAGCCAAGACATGAATCAAAGCATAACGTTGGTATCCTTAGGGGAAAACAAGCCAAGACATGAATCAAAGCACAACGTTGATATCCTTAGGGAAAAACAAGCCAAGACATGAATCAAAGCATAACGTTGGTATCCTTAGGGGAAACAAGCCAAGACATGAATCAAAGCACAACGTTGATATCCTTAGGGGAAAACAAGCCAAGACATGAATCAAAGCATAACGTTGGTATCCTTAGGGGAAACAAGCCAAGACATGAATCAAAGCATAACGTTGATATCCTTAGGGGAAAACAAGCCAAGACATGAATCAAAGCACAACGTTGATATCCTTAGGGGAAAACAAGCCAAGACATGAATCAAAGCACAACGTTGATATCCTTAGGGGAAAACAAGCCAAGACATGAATCAAAGCATAACGTTGGTATCCTTGCCGTTGAGGGAACTCAATGGTCCAGAAACAAAGAGTCGACCTCTCAACTCAAAGGTCGTCGGTTCGTGCCGGACAGGTTGAAGAATTTTCTCTAGGTTTCTTTTTCGAGTAAAACTTACTCCTCTGGTTTAGCTAAATAAATGGTCCCTTCGGAGCCGGTAGATAGAAAGGAGGTCCCATGTTCAAATACCAACACACTGTGAACGTTAAAGATCCCTTGGCTGTTTCCAGGGCATTTCGGGGGAAAATGTTAAGAATCTACCAAAAACCCTTAACTCATCTTAATTATAGTAAAGTTCCTTCACGGTCATTACGGCCCATAGAGCCGCCGGATCTTTTCTCAGTTTCTGTAGCACGAAGCAGAACAGGTGGTAACAGTCACTTCTTGGCAAGACGCTAGTCTGACACGGGTTTTTTCTCTCAAGCTAGTCTTTGTACCCATTTCATTTGCACTTGGGGAAAATGTGTGCTTAGAGGTTTTGTTTACCAACAAACACGTCCGACCTAGTTTTGATAGGATTCGACCCTGGGACCTCATGATCCGAAATCCGGCAGCCTAACCATTCGACCACCCACGCCAGTATCGTAGTTATGGATGTGGATACAATAAAAAAAAAAAACCAAAAAAACCCCAAACAAATCAAATCCTTGCCGTTGGTCACATCGACACGTGACCATGCCCTAATGGCTAGAGCGACATGTCGTCATGACGACAGCATTCACCTTGATGCTTGTCACCTCCCCACACGGAAAGCAGAGCAACTTGAGAGTACCATTGTCTGCCGTCGGACCAATGTTGTTCAGGTACACAGTTCTACAGCTTGGCGTTGTCATCGGGACAGAGCTTCCGGCACCAAGTGAACTTTGATTCCTATCGTGGAAAGCACTGACACAACTGAAAGCCAGATAGGAAAATAGGCCTTGTGTAAATCGTTTTGTCCCAAAAGGTTTGAGTAGAGGAAGTGTACACACAAAAAAAAGTAACTCTATTGGATGGCTGTGGTAAAACTTTTAATCTCGACAGTAACATTTTATCTTATCTTATCATCATGTATCAGGTCTGAGAAATTTCTCCTGTTGTCAGCCATATGTATGATTTCACAGTTTTCTTATTTTGCAGAGGTGTACTCTTTCAGATTAGCTATACAGCCTAAAATAATAGATTATTCTTAGGTCAGTAATGAATTCTTTTGGCATTCTATGCCAATAGACATCAAACATCATGTATAGTTTTGTATAACATAACGGAGACAGTAGGAATGTTATCTAATTCAAGTTGAAGCTATTTGAGCTAAAAGAATAGCTCTACCAGACTTACAAGCGTTAGAAAATCAGCTATTCTGACATTGTGAAATATGGAAATTAGGACATTCGTTTAAAAGAGTTATCCAAAGGTGAAGACAAAGAGTGATGGAACGATAACTGAGACGGATCGAGAGACAGCCGAATAGAGAACGATAGGAAGGCCAATATAGATAGATAGATGGATAGATAGGTAGATAAATAGACAGGCAAACAGACAGACAGTTATATATATATATATATATATATATATATATATATATATATATATATATATATATATATGTATATATATTATATATACATATAATTAGACATATATTATATAATATACATAGATAATTAGAATATAGGTAGATAGAAAGGTCAATAAAAAATATATAAATAGACATAGGTGAATAAATGGAGATATATTGAGATAGAAACAGACAGGCAGGCAGGCAGACAAACAAGGAAAAAGGAAAGCTAGAGAGAGAGAGAGAGAGAGAGAGAGAGAGAGAGAGAGAGAGAGAGAGAGAGAGAGAGAGAGAGAGAGAGAGAGAGAGAGAGAGAGA
>JAXRKP010000383.1:215000-217500 GCA_037039925.1 Doris montereyensis | reverse complement strand
AAAAAGGAGGTCCCGTGTGCAGATTATAACACTCTGTGCACGTTAAAGATCCCTTGGCTGTTTACAGGGCAGTCCGGGCAAAATTAAAAATCCTACCGAAATACCCGAGATCACTTTTGTTATGGATGTGCTCCCTCCAACCAAAATCAAATCAAATCAAATCAAATCAAATTACAAAATCTGAAGAAGGAAAAGCCCTCCCTCCCAAGAGAGAATTGTACCAAATGGAGAGAAAAGGGACAAAGTATGCAAGGCTTCCTCCCTCAATGCTTCCATCCACAATTTTCACAATGAGATTTCTGGTGTTCTCTCTCTCAGCAGAGGAAACTCCCTGCCTGCGTTTGCAGGGATCCATGTCTCTCTAAAGCCACTTCTATCACGTCATCTATGTACACCCTTGCTTTTTGTGAGGGTGTGGGGTGGGGTCCCTGGGGTGGGTCTCTGGGGCGGGGGAAGGGGGAGGCGGGGAGGGGAAGGGGGTCTCTTTCTTGAACCTCTTATTTTAGAAGTAAAATCTGGTTAGACTGTTTTTGATGTTGAAACGATATTCCGTGTTATATAATCGGACGTTATGTCCAAAAGGAGCCGTGTAAAAGTCCTCTTAATGAACACACCATTCTTGAACTTCAATATGAAAATATGAACGTATACGTGCTACACCATGTATTGAGAGAATGAAACATGACATACATGTTGAAGTCCCAGAGAGGACGATAAAGAGAGATAAGTACAGAGGCAGCTAAACAGAACCCCTCCAACCCCCCTCCCCACGAACCACCACAGAAAAACAAAAAACAACCCAAGAACCCCAGAAACAACAAAACTACAACAACAAAACCAAAAGAAAAGACGGATACCAGACAGGATCAGCGGTAGTAGATGGTTGGTAGCTCTCAATCTGAGTTGGCCCAGCTATCTTCCGAGTATGTCTCAGGATCTTGTTTAGTGACTTTTACTAATTCACCATACAAAAAACCGAGGCGTTCGAAGTACTTGTAGAATCTATAATTATTTTCATCTGGTGTAATTTGTCTTCCATCACGAAAGATTCCGGAGAAATTAAAGCGCAGCACTTAGAGAGTATCGCCATCCGTCAAATGGCTCAGGGAAAGTTTTAAGATGACACATTGTTTTTTCTTCGTCCTATATTCATAACCTTCATCAATGCATTCCCGAATTTGAAAACTACGTCTCATTCACTACCGTTATTACATCCTTGTATTTATCTACCGTGTGGAATGTTACTGATTTTATCTGCGATATCCCTATTATATGCCAAACATAATTCCTGTTAGACTAAGAAAGAGAAGGCAAATTCATTTTGTTTTTTCATTAATGCGAAACTCGGTGGTCCAGAGGAATGGTGTCGACATCTCAACCCAAATTCGTTAATTCAAACCCCGCAAACTGGCGTAACGATTTTTGTCAAGTTTTTTTCGAGTAAAATGTATCCCCCACCTTGGTCCAGGAAGTTGACTTCCCAGAGGACGATAAATCGGTAGAGTGGCAGGTCACAACACTCTGTCGCTTTAAAGATACCTTGGCTGTTTACAAGGCTGTCCGAGGAGAATACACAATCCTACCAATCTCCCCTCCCTGAAATCACCTTAGTTAATGGTGTGGGTAAATAGAATTTTTTTTTAAAGCAAAGAAAACACCTTTCATTAGTGCCTTTGGTCCTTTCACGAAATAAGAGCGGTTTACTCCCATACAGCCTTGCATAATTAAATAAGACTCAGAGCTTGGAATCTCAATAACAAAGTTATGTAAATAGATCTACATGGGCAATACTAATATAAAAACACTTAGCTGGACGTAAAAGTTATCAATTTGATGAGCAGCACAACTTTCACTTACCTCCTCACTAAAATTAGCCTTGTTATTTCCACAAAAGCAGTACCGGCAAAGAGTCCATTTTCTCTTTCTGAATAATTCTTGACCTGAGAGGTCCAACTTTTCAATTTCATCCAACCAGTCGCTGTTTATAACCATCTGGTGTTTTGATACATCAACCAAAAATCAATTGGAATACAGAGGCATAAGGTCTGGAGATATAAAGGTACTCAACAATCAATTGGAATACAGAGGCATATAGAGATATAAGGCCACCAACAATCAATTGGAATACAGAGGCATAGAGAGATATAAGGCCACTCAACAATCAATTGGAATACAGAGGCATAGAGAGATATAAGGCCACTCAACAATCAATTGGAATACAGAGGCATAGAGAGATATAAGGCCACTCAACAAGCAATTGGAAAACAGAGGCATAGAGAGATATAAGGCCACCCAACAAGCAATTGGAAAACAGAGGCATAGAGAGATATAAGGCCACCCAACAAGCAATTGGAAAACAGAGGCATAGAGAGATGTAAGGCCACTCAACAATCAAAACAAAACAAATCGGCGACGTTTCGGTTCTAACTGTTCCTCAGACAAAGGGGTCTCCGTAGTCCAGAGGCAAGGTGTCGGCCTCCCACACAAAAGGTAGTGGGTT
>JAXRKP010000383.1:202500-207500 GCA_037039925.1 Doris montereyensis | reverse complement strand
GGTGAGTGGGGAGGGTAAGGCAAGACTCCATTTTTGTTTGATACTTTAAAGACTGAGTTGTGGCCCTTGCTTTGTGTGGAGCTTTTTTAAAATTTGATTTGATTTACCGACATCCACAACTAAGGTAATCTCGGGGTTTTTTGGTAGGATTTAAAATTTTGTCTGAACTGCCCTGTAAACAGCCAAAAGGTCTTTATCGTCCGTCTCCGATGGGACTAGGCGTCGATCTATCTGCCTGGACCGGGGGGGGGGGGGGGGGATTTTGCTCGACAAAAACGAGAAAATTGTTCAACCCTCGGCGGGCTCGAACCCACCACCTTTTGGTTGAGAGGCCGACACATTGCCTCTGGACTACCGAGCCCCTTTTTGTGGAGCCACGTTGTCGTGCAGGAACAGCCTGTTCTTATACCGAGACTTTGATGACTGCTCATCCAGGGGCATTTTGGAGATGGGGCAGTGTTACTGTGCAGTAATAGTAAGAAGTCATTGCAGTTTTATAGGGCACGACATCAACTACAGAGGAGCCATCAAGATAAATGAAAAAAGAAAATCATGAAGTCTCTTTTGTAATTGGAAATTTTGACGAGGAATCGAGGGTCTGTCACTTTGTTCATCCAACCATAGCATGTTTGATGCTGTTGATGGAGTTCCATAGTGTGTTGTCTATGTCTCATCCCCTGTCGAAACGTCAGTGAGGCGCAAAGGGTAGTGAGGTTAAAATTAATTACATAATTCTCTGGAAATCTCGACCCTTTCTGCTTTTTTTTTTGCTGTACACTTTATGTACAGGGTCCCCAAATTGCACATTGTTCCTGGTTACGGTTTCAGAAAGGACACCTATACGGGGGTCATCGTGAACATAATTATTTTTTCAAAGCTGAATTTATTCATCAAAAATAAACTAAACGAACGTATTCGTTTGAAAGCTCCATGAGTTTTAGGCAGATACAAAATCAAAACAATTTATGACGTCATCGTGACGCAATGCGTGGCAACAATAAAAAAAGTATTCTTTGGTTTAAGAGTAGACACTCGTATGATTGATTTGATACATAAATTGTATTTTTTTTATCTATTATCGAATAAGATTCAAGACATTTTCAAAGACTTATAGAACGGCCCTTGTATTTTGCAAAATTTACATCTAATATGGATTTTTATATTGTGTACCATAACGTCCGTAATTATCGCTAAACTTTTGTAAATCATTATTACAGTGCACTTTTGGCCATAGATACATTTTCTTTTCCTTAAATTCACATACGTAGCTTTAAAACTGTAAAATTTGTTAACATTTTTCAGAGAGCGCTATTTTTTTATCACCCTGTAATATCTTCGTTATTCAAATATTCGTTTGAATACATGTTTTATTTTACATTTAATTTCGAATTTAAAAAGACGAGTAACTCGTCTTATGGTCGATTGTAAGAACCTGTAAGTTCTCTTTTATTAATACAAGACTTCATGAAATGAGGTGACATTATGAAATATAAGATATAAGAATGGTTAAAATGCCGAAGAACAACAGCAAACTGAAATACACTTTTTGTTTAACAGCAAAACAAACAAAAAACAACTAACAACCCCCCCCCCACCCCCCACCCAAAAAAATCCAAACACCTCAAACAACCCCCCCTCCCCCCCCCCATCCAACGAAAAAAACAAGACAACAGCAAGAAAACAAAAACAAAAACAAAAACAAAAACAAAATCAAAAACAAAGACGAACAAGAAAAGAACAGTGCGTCCTTGATTAGATTCTACATCCACGCCGGTATTACATTTTCTCTCTGATTTTTTGTAAGTCTGGTCTTTGACAGCTTTTTTCGAGATTATTCGTTTTTGAATTCTTTTTCTTTTCTATTCATAATGTCATGATGACACGACGAGTATTTTTATGGTTTTAACGATGGGCTCACGCATCGCGCATAATAAACGCGTTTGACGTAAGCCCCGCCCCCTTCGTCAACTCTATGGGTGCTTGCCACGTGAAAAGTGTCGGCAGAGAAGTAGGTGGCTTACTGTAACTGACAAGATGGAGAGATGGGGTGTTTATAGAGATTATGGTCATGTGGACATTGGGTCTTAGTGAATAATTTCAACAGATTGTCAATAATAATAAATCTGCAAAAATCTAAATTTCATAATGTAGCCTTTAAGATCTTTTTTTGCTATTGACGTTCTCTGGTACGGCTACGTTGATTATGATTGCAAATGACACGTGTCTCTGAGAATAGGTTGCTGTCTGATATTACACTGGATTCCATCGCGTTGAATACATTTTCTTACAGTAGAAAACACATAATAGGATATATATCTGATATAAATCTCCTTTCCTTTCAGTTGAAATGAATTTTATTTTCTCTCGGGTTTAAAAGGATATGTGCAGAGACAAAGCCACGGCAATAAGATATCAAATCAAAGCAGGTGGTATTAAAGCTAAGATAGATTTAAATCAACTCAGATGGTTTTGCATATAAACAGAATGAATGAAAGAGAATAGCTAGATCAGTGTAAAATGCTAAAACTCAAGGTAAAAGACCAAAAAAGGCAGACATCGCAGAAAGTAGGACGAAGATATAAAAAAAGGTACTAAAGCGCAGAAATGTAACCGTCACAGACGGAAACAGAAAAATGTCTGGAGTAAGATCATTTTGGATATCTAACCCCAAACACAGGAAGGTAGAATGGGAACTGATAAAGAAAGCAAGAAAGGAACAAAGGCACACAGGTCGCGGGTTCAATCCCCATGGTGGCCAGTACCTTTTTGTCTATTTCTTGTATTTGTCTCGTCTTTGTTCCTATGTGACTTTGATATTATTTAATGCCATTTCCTTCATTTCCGACATGCCCCTTGCCTCATTGCTTGTCTTTTCCTTTCCTTTAGACTTATTAATAAATAAAACTTACTTACAACACTGATAATGGAGAGAAAAAACATAACAGTAAAAGCAAATCCTCGAGAATTTTGAATCTTTATAGAACCAGCAAACACTAATATTTTTAAAATTTATTTTTGCGTTAGTGGTTGAACAAAAGGTTTACTGTATTGACTTCTGCTGTCCTGGTTTCCTGCACTGGTACAGGTAGATCTATAACTTTTGGCTGAACAAGCTGTTTCTGTCCCCTCATCTTCAGCATAAATGGTTTCATTTTCTAGAATTATTATTTTCGCTCTTGTCGGGTTAGATTGTTGAGTTTTACGGATGGTGACGTTGGAGGGCAAAATTCTGTCGTCCAAAGAATAATTCAATGAGTGTGGCTGGGAAGGGTGGGGGTGGGGGTAGTTCTAGTCCTATACTTTGCCTTTTGCTTGCACTTGCACTCCTGATTTTTCTCCTTCTTTTCCTGTTTCTTTGGGGTTGTTTGGTTTTGTTGATGTCAATTTATGATAGATGTATTTCCTGAAAGCATGCGTTAATTCATGTTGAAGAGGATGATAAAGTTAATGATAAGGATTCAAGAAATAGGATGGAAAATTATTATAATAATAATAATAATGATAAAGGCCACAACTCCCCCCAAAAAAAAAACAACAGAAAAAAAAAAACAAAATAACAACAGGAAACAAAAAACATCACTACCACAAGCATCACTACCAACAATGACAGACTTAATCTATCAAGACACTACTATTACTAACCCTCCTCCTACTACTGCTACTGCTACTGATACTGCTTCTGCTGCTGCTATGCTGCTGTTGGTGCTACTGCTACTGCTGCTGCTGTTTCTGCTACTGCAAATGCTACTGCTACTGCTGCTGCTGCTGCTGATGCTGTTTTGCTATTGCTACTCCTACTGTTACTGCAGCTATTACTGCTGTTGCTACTGTTACTGCTGTTGCTGCTAATACTACTGCTACGGTTGCTTTTGCTGCTGCTACTGCTACTTATACTACTACTGCAACTACTATTATTATTACTACTACTACCACCACCACCACCACCACTACTACTACTACTACTACTACTAATACTACTACTACTACTACTACTACTACTACTACTACTACTACTACTATTACTACTACTACTACTACTACTACTACTACTACTACTACTACTACTACTACTACTACTACTACTACTACTACTACTACTACTACAAGTAAAGGTTGTTCCACCTTATATGTACGTCTCTTTCTCAGATAACAAACGTTACCAGCTCAAGTCGTGATTGCCAGGGAAATAACCCTTGGTCATCGCACATGGATACATTTTCTTTGTCAAATGTTTTACATTCAAGGATTTCTTCAGACAACCTGATCTGCTCATTCAACTTCCTCGCTCATCCGAGTTTATTCTCTATGGCTTCTGCTTGATGCAAAGCGTGATTCACAGAATTCGAATTCAGAATCATGTCTTCATGAGAATAATAAGAATACTCAGTAATTGAGTTAGTCGGGCATTCTGAGGGAAAAAAGAAGATGTTTACGATCTGAATGGAGCATCTTTTTAAATCTGATTGATAAGGGAAGGAAAAGAAAAGAGGGATTGTGTAATAGGGCACACTTAAAATACCTTGTTTTAAATAATATAACCTCTTGATACAAACTAATGGCGTCTCTTAAATGAGCTTTGTATGTGCTTTCAAGGCATGGATAATCTGACGCATGTTCGCTTGAGAAACATTTCACCGCCGGCGATTGCATTACGTACTTAACTTTTGTCACCTGGAACTGTTCCGTGGGACAGACTCGTGCTCGAAATGATCGAAAGCGGTCAAGGTTTCAATTTGTTGTGATTTTATTTAATCTGATTTGATTTTACCCACATCCACAACTAAGGTGATCTCGAGGGTTTTGATAGGAGGCTTGTGATTTTGCCCAGACTGTCCCCGTAAACAGCCACGATCTTTAACATGCACAGAGTGTTGTGATCTGCACACGTGGCTTCCTTTTAATCGCCCGTCTCCGATGGGACTAGGTGTCGGTCCACCTATCTGGACGAGCAGGGGAGGAGGGTAGCTTTTACTCGAAAAAAATCGAGAATTCTTTTTCAC
>JAXRKP010000383.1:195000-197500 GCA_037039925.1 Doris montereyensis | reverse complement strand
AAATGTCACGCGCGGAATGGAAAAATAAACACCGGGCAACCCCACCTGAAACATTTCATGATCAGAAATATTGCAGCACTTCTAGAGCTTATGACATCAAATCAAATTCAAGGATGAAAATGTCCACCTTCGAAGTCCAGTTCATGAAAACAACTAGGTCCATCATAGTAGCATCCATCACCTTTGTCGTCCTAACCACTCCTTACTGCATCGGTTTGATCTACGCCCAGATGTTTCATGCTGGAGGTGCTGCCAGCGCTACCTATCAGCATCTGGTAACCATTGCATTTGCTTTGCGTGACTTAAATCACGTTGCTAACTTTTTCATTTATTCCAGTCAAATAAAATATATATCATGGAGAAGGAGAGTTAGACCTGGCGTCTTACGAAAATATTAATCTTGATCTTGGATTTAGATTGGTTCCATTTTATGTGTTCCTTGTACGAGCATAAAGTGTTAAAACATTTTTTTAAGTTTTAAAAAGAAAGGCTCATGTCCATTAGAAATTACTAAGAATTTTGAGGCGAAAAGATTGATTTCACATCATGTTCGTTTTATAACGATAATAACAATTTGTATTTTTGAAATCACACCGTGTTAATTCTTTCCTTAACGTTTATTCCTGACTATTGATTTCTGATAAACTCAGAACGAATTTGGTTACAATATTTTGTAAGACAGAACAAAAATTGGCCACTGTGAATCTTATAATGATAATAATTCCAAAATTGTCAAATGTGTGGTTTGGAGATTATTATAATAACCGATTCCAAGTCGTGTGATTTCTCTTATTATGGCATTTGTTTAAGTGTAAATTTATCCAAGGCAAATTATCTTGTAGCGAACCCCGCATGCAAAGGACACGATGAAGAAACTCTTTGGCTTCGTCGTGTTGTTAACGTCTCGTTGTGTTTTTGTCGTTCATTCTTATTGTTGTTGTTGTTGTCGGAAAACCGAACTTATTGAAATGATAAAAATATTATATTGCATTTTGTGCTAGTGTTGTTGCCAACCAGATGGAGGGTTAAACCTAAAAGGAAACATTTCTATACTGCCTCTATCGTTGGCGCATTGAGAGCACCATACGATTGAACCTATCTACGTGTATTGTTCTGGTTTGTTGTTGTTGTTGTTTTTCCTTCGGACAGACAGTGGTTTTCAAGGAATACACACTTGCTATTATTTTCCTGTTTTTAGTGTGTCAAAATCAGAATGCAAATGCATGTCTTTACACTTGATTTTAATGTATTAATATATTGCGAAAATACACATGTTGACACTCTCAATGTGTTAGCTTATAAAATCCTAACACGGAGTGCCATTTGGATATATATCGTCTCCTTGCTACTCCTCCGTTGTGTCAATCGATAAGGAACAAATACAAGTCTACCACCTTTTCATTTACTCATTGTTATCTAATAGGAAAGATTTAATCATTGAACCCATAGCGTTGTGCTTTTCTTGTCTTTAGGAAGCCAGGATGTCTCCTTTCTTCGTGGGGACTGCATTAAACATGTCTGAGTCCTTTGTGTTTCATTTCTCCAAATTGTAGGCGCTTGGTGTGTACTAACTGTTGATATGCCGTGCCTTTTCTCACTTTTTAATCCATTTACATACAGGGTGGCATAAAAAGCGCTGTCTGACAAACAAAATTAACACCTTTTACAGTTTTAAAGCTTCATAGTTGAAATTTGAAGAGAAGAAAATTGATCTATGGCCAAAGGGCACTGTAATTTACAGAGATCTAGATTTATTGCACACATTATGGTGCACACAAGAAAGAACCATAATATTAAATGTAAATTTTGCAAACAATGTGCATACCCATATTTTCGTAATGAAGGATTCGTTTGAAACGGAGGGTCACCTTCTTATTTTCGACAATGGCTTTCACAAAGCAACAAAAAAGCTTTTGATGTTGAGCTATGATTATTTTCAGACTAGCTCCTTGAAACAAGCTTGCAAAAATTTCAATAACAGGCATTTCGAGTATCTTGTGTAAATATCGAACTTTCTTTTAATCTTATTGCAAACAATGTTAATACACATTTTGTTTTCTTTAAACGATAATTAATCATATACATTCGTTCAATTCATTATATTATGTTCTTACACATCCTGATACGTTAAAAAATGCGGGATTTCATTTTTTTCTATTTAAATTTTACGTTGTTTGAATTTTAGCGCACATATAGGTGATACTTTGGGTTTATATTTGGCGCCATTTCTATGTTTTCTAAGTGCATTTACGAAAATTATCATGATGTTTTCACCATTAATATTATTCTGTGTTAATATTTTTCGTTTTAATCTGATTGTTATTTTGACGTAGTTTAAATGGGTTTTTTTATGGAGAGCGTTTTTTTGTGTCACCATGTTGCTTCTCATCTCGATTTTCATTCTTACGTGCATTTCGAGGTCGCCGCACATGATGGCGCTAATAAGCTCTAGTCAATCAATCGGTCAATCAAGCAACCAAGCAAGCAGCCATCGGTCACC
>JAXRKP010000383.1:185000-190000 GCA_037039925.1 Doris montereyensis | reverse complement strand
GAAGAACATCAGAGTGGATTTAGACCAGGAAGAAGTGTACAAGACCACATGTTTACAATTAGACAAATAATAGAAGTATTCCTTGAGAGAAACATTGACTTGCATCTGTGTTCTATAGACTTAGAACATGCATTTGATACAGTGAGGAGGGACGAACTATGGCATTCCTTAAAAGAACACAATGTAAAGCAAAATTTAATGGAAGCCATTAAAGGTTTTTACAATAAACCATCATCTGCAGTGAGAGTAGCTGAAAATGTATCTGATGAATTTGATGTAGATATAGGAGTAAGACAGTGTTGTGTCCTTAGTCCTCTTTTGTTTATCACATTTAATAGATTCAGTTGCAAAGACATCCTCAAAAATGAAGAAAAATGAATGTAGGAATGTGGAAGCTCAAGCCAGTAAATGTATCAATGTTTCATTTGCCAATGATTTAGTTCTGTTTGGAAAATCAGAAAGTAACCTTCAGTTGAATATCACCATTATGAACAATGAACTAAATAAAAGAGGAATGAAAGTAAATGTAAAGAAAACCAAACAATGCTAGTAAGTAGGGAAGCTAAAACACAAAATATTAGATTAAACAGGAGAATTTAGAACAAGTTCAAAGCTACAATTGCTTAGGGGTAATGATTAACTCAGAGGGAAAACTAAGAGAAGAAATCAGCCAGAGAATCCAAGGCAAGTGCAATATATAACCACCTAGGAAAGGCATTGGTAGGTAAACAAGAGTTGTCAACAAAAACCAAAATGACAGTATACAACACAGTTTATTGTCCTACTCTCCTCTATGACAGCGAAACCTGGACCTTAGACAGTAGAGAATACAGCAGAATACAGGAGGCTGAAATGAAATATCTAAGAAGTGTAGTAGGGAAAAATAAAAGAGACAAAATCAGAAACACAACAATAAGAGATCAAACCAAAGCAGATAGCATAAAAACTAAGATAGAAATAAATCAATTGAGATGGTTTAGGCATGTAAACAGAATAAATGACAATAGAATAGCTAAATCAGTATACAGTGTTAAAGGCCAAGGTAAGAGACCAAAAGGCAGACCTCTGAGAAAGGGGGAGAAGATATAAAAGAGGCATTGAAGCATATAAACTTAACGTTTTTGGAAGGAAGAAAATGCCATGACAGAGCATCCCAGAGAAAGATCATCTCGGGCATCTGAACCCATACACCGAAAGGTAGAATGGGAACTGATAAAGAAAGAAAGAAAGAAATCGGGATAAGCTCCGGGTCTATGGGCCGTATTGGCCTTGAAAGTATTTTTACTTTACTCATTTAATATCCGCTTTGTAGTGTTCGTATTAATACCATCCTTGCATTGATAGTCTTAAAAGCCGTTGTAAAATAATCTTAACATAGTCTATGATGCTGCTGCCTATTTTCTTGCCATCCCTTGTCGTTTGAATAATAAATAACCATAGTCTATAATGTAGTATATACGTTGCAAACAAACCCCAACAAATCAAGGCATGTTGTGTCCGTCTTGCTGTAATTTTCGATCATTTAAATCGTGACACAATATAATCATCGCATTCAATTTGTAATTATTATAGTGTTCATTGTTGTCTTCTAAACCTTTGTCAATTAAATCATACAATTAATGTTGTGATATTGGGCATTTATTTTCGTCTTTGCTTTTGCTATTTGAATCAATCATAAAATTATACTATAATAATAAACATTTATTCTCATCTGGGTCTTTGTGATATAAATTACAAAAAAATGTTATCATAATGGTCACTTATTCATTCGTTCTCGTCTAAGCCTTTGCTATTTGAATATAAACATACATGTACTGTAATCATAAAGACCAATTTGTTGTCTTCTAAACCTTTGTCATTTAAGTCATAGCATTTTATTAAAATGACCATGGGTGGTTGACGGGCGCTGTAGGTAGGTCCTACTTCTGTCATATTTCTCTTTCATGTATCTCTTTTATCTTCCTGTTTCCTCTTAATTCACCCTGAGATGGTTGCACAAGGTGGACTTGGTACATGGCAATGAAACAACCGAAGTATCATGATGAACATATTTATTCTCGTCCAAGACTTTGTCGTTTAAGTCACAAAAGGCTATCATGATATCTAAGCGTTTGCCAATTCAAACCTTAAATTCTATCATGATGACCATTTATTTATTCTTGTCTAAGCCTTTGGCATTTAAATCATAAAATATTTTCGCCATGGCCATTCATTCTTTTGTAAGTCTTTCTTTCTTTTTTCTTTCTTTAACAGTTCCCATTCTACCTTTCGGTGTATGGATTCAGATGCCCGAGATGATCTTTCTCCAGGATGCCCTGTCCTGGCATTTTCTGTTTCCTTCCAATAAGTTAAATTTCTATGCTTCAATGCCTATTTTATATCTCCTTCCCACTTTTCCGAGGTCTGCCTTTTGGTCTTTTACCTTAGGCATTAGCACTGTATACTGATTTAGCTATTCTATTGTCATTCATTCTGTTTAAATGCCCAAACCATCTCAATTGATTTGTTTCTATCTCAGTTTTTATGTCACCTGTTTTGCCATTTAAATAATGAAATATTGTCATAATGACCATTTTTATTCTTTTGTAAGCCTTTGCCATTTAGATAATAAAATATTGTCATAATGGACATTTTTTTGTTCTTTTGTAAGCCTTTGCTATTTGAATAATGATATGTTAACGTAAAAGCAATTTATTCCTTTGTAAGCATTTGTCATTAAAATAATAAAATATTATAGTCATGACCATTTATTATTTTGTAAGCCTTTGCCATTTAAATAATAAAATACTATAATGTATCGTAATAGGTATTCATTTGCCCTCTTGTTATATTGTGTCATTTGGATCATCAACTGTGATCATATTTATATTTGTACTCTTGTAAGTCTTCGTTTTTCAAATAATGAAATATAAACATAATTGCATTATTCTATTGTAAGCCGTTATCATTTAAATAGTGTAATATAATCATAACAGCATGTATTCTCTTGTATGCTTTTGTGAAGTAAATCATGATACTTGACCTTTTCCTCTTCATTCCGTCTGGAACATAGGGCTGCGGCGACACCCCTCCATCTCACCCTGTTCTGTCCTACTTTCCTCAGCTTGGCACATGACCAATCTACTGTCCTGACCCCTCCTCTTCAACAAATATTCTCCAGATCTTTTTCGGTTGACCCACTTTTTCCTTTCCTGGTGTCTCTGGTCCGTGTAGTCAAATAATCAACTTGGATGCCAAAGCAAATTTGCTGGTATTGTTATGGTTAAAATGATGAAATGAAAAGAGAAGAAGAAGAGGAAGAAGATTTTGGGTCCATCCCATTAATTTGTTCCCAGCAATTTTTGTTTGGAGAATATCATCATCTACTACCGCAAGTACTTGCAGACGTAGAACCATGTACGACATATATTCGTATGAGATCGGAGACTTTCAACACATTTCGTCACTTGATTTCGCCCTCCATTGAAAAAGAAACAACCGATTACAGGATGATGATGAGGAGGAGGAGGATACGGAGGAGGAGGAGGAGGAGGAGGGTGAGGAGGGAGAGGATGAGGATGAGGAAGGACATGAGGATAACGTAGATCAAACTGCAAACGAAAGAGGAGGAACCACTGATTTCTTACTAATTACTAACAATATAATATGGTTGTTACAAAACATACAATAAACATGTTATGTTCAAAATAGCATCTTTTTTGTGTAAAATAAAAATCATACCTTGAATATTGATTTCCTGCTTCATATCCTTCCAGGTTTGAACAATGTATTGTCTATTACAGTAAAATCTGTTTGTCTTGTTATAGAGTACAGGTCTTTTGTACACAGCATTAATGAGTAAATCACATTCCATAGTGTCCATGGTGTAGAGTTTGTGACTTCTTTAGCGAATGTGTAGTCTATTGCAGTTGTTTCAAATGAGAACTACACACTCATTTTAAAATCTAACTACGCAGTTAACTATCATACTATTAAAATTTACTTAATCGAAGACAATAAAAAAATTCTTTTCTTTTAATCAGATTTTATCTACGACTCTTCCCTGCTTCAGTATGGTCAGTTAAAGATTTGCCCAGTCCAGCCATCTAGACTGGATGTACCGGCGGGAAGTCCCTGAGATGACACGTCGCACTGGCTTGACGGCCGATGGCGCTGAAATGTTATTGCAGCGGTAAAAGTGAAAAGACGGACGAACGTAGAAAAATCGCAAGTCCATCAAATATAGCTCGGTGAGAACAGACATCGATGATAAGAGATTTTAGACATTGAGGGGCCCAGTCTACAATGACTGAGTTCTTATTTCCTGGAGACCGACAGCAAACCTGCAGAGGGTGAAAATAAGCTACAACACTTAATTGACCTAGTGGAGAAAGAAAGTGTGACGAAAGAATTGAAACTAAACGGCAGGAAAACAGAAGTCATGATTATTAACCGAAAATCTTAAAGGAGAACATGCAAAATTAAAACACAAGACCTTGAACTCAGGCAAATCGACAGCTTTAGATACCTAGACACCATCATGACATCAGATGGACGGAGCAATACAGAGTTAAAAGCAAGAATCAATCAAACAAAACTAAAGTTTTTTTTAAATGAAGCACATTCTGACAAATATAAATCTATCTATGAAAACGAGGAAAACAGTTCTTCAATGTTACATCGAGCCCATCGTCATGTATGGATGTGAAGCATGGACTCTTAACAATAATATACAGGAGAGAATCCAAGCAACTGAGATGTGGTTGGTGAGAAGAATGCTACATTGTGTCTCGTGGACAAAGAGAGAAACGAACGAAAACATTCTCAAACAGGCATAGACATGTACAACTCTCCTCAGCAAAATAAAGGTTGTGCAGGCAACTTTTTGACATGTAATTAGGAGAGAGAAAATAGAACACTTGGTCACCACAGGGAAAGTCGAAGGGATAAGATCTAGAATAAGACAAAGGGAAAATATTCTGGAGGAATGGCAGAAATGCTGAAGACAACGAAAGTAAACA
>JAXRKP010000383.1:82500-175000 GCA_037039925.1 Doris montereyensis | reverse complement strand
TGCAATATAAACTGCTACAAGTCACATGGTCAGGTTGTCTAATCAAATAAGGGGACTGGGTAGAATAAAGAAACAACTCGATGTTTATTTATTCTTTTTCTTCTTCTTTCTGTCTCTTATTTTGATTTTTTCTCTTCTTTTTTGTTATTTATTTATTTTGATTTTTGTTTCGGTTTGACGTAAGACGAAGCGATGTAGCTGCTCCGTATGTAGTACAAATACTAACAACAATAACTGTACTGTAAACATTCTCCAAATCAATATCTCCCTGATATATATATATATATATATATATATATATATATATATATATATATATATATATATATATATATATATATATATATATATATATATATATATATACCTCTTTAAACAGTATAATATACTTTAAGACGAGTAATTTGGGTGTATATATGTATATCATTACGTTATGTGAGCATTTAAAGTAAAGCTATTTAAAAGGATGAAAGCATGAAGGAAACTAATATAACATCACATCATGTTATGTATATTATATGATAATAACATTATATAAAGCTTAATATGTGTGAGCGTGAACTTAAAATGTGTGTGTTTTTGACTTTGTTGTCTTTGGTTTTCAATGTATTGATGCACAGCGATGTACACATTATGCGATTTTCTGTGGAAACCATGAAGCTTTCATAATAATATAACATGCTTGTAATAGATCTTGCTATGTATTGACGTTAAATTCGTGATGCTTAAGTTAGATTGCCACCATAATGAATGTGTAAGGCTTATTTTCTGACGACTTGTTGGCTTCACTTTGACGAGCGATTGGTTTTGCTACCTTCCTGCCTCTATGAATGGGTCTCATTGTCAAACGAAGGCATACAATTTTTGGTATAAACATTGAAAACAAAAACAAAGTTTGATGTTACAAGAAGATAGTCAGTTTAATTGATGTAAATATGCCGTGTCTAAGAATGATACACAACAATCTAGAACTTTCGTTTAGGCGTCAGAGTGCAACGCAAGAAGAATTGAAAATTGAATTCGTACCAAAAAAAAACCCCGCGAAGCATGAACATGCTTCAGTAGACCTTTCGTGGCATTTGAATCTGTTCCATTGCCTTCCAAAAACAGAACATATATTATGGCTCTCTATTAATAATATGATAACGTCTTCAGCGTCACTTTCCGGTTTAACATCTTGTGTGGCAGTTTTTCCCAATGTCTTATTGTACTTGGGTAACATATTTATATGCCGGTAACTTTCAATGTTTGAACTCTCGTTTCAAGACATACGTATAGATGTTGTGTAACCATACACTGATCTGTTGTTACTTTTCCTGTGTGTGGGTGGAGATACATATTATGTTTATATATATTATAAGGAAAAGTCAAAAGTTGATTATGTATTATAATCACACTACATATCTAATAATGGAAGTAAGGTCGATTGAAAAATGAAGATAGTTATTAAAACCAGACCTCTATAAATTCTACAACTGTTGGAACAAGTCCAAAACATAATATTATGTGTTGGTAAAAAGGAAACATCAAGAGAATTGTTTTATCTACATACATATCTTGGTTGATTCGACTTAAACACGTCAAGATAACAAAGCGTTTCGCCATTTTTCTCAACCCTGCGTATAATTAAAAACTAGGAAGGGACACGTTTGAAATTGCCATTGTGTTGAATCTACTGTAGGCTGGCATCATTGACTAGACCACTCACCCAATTTCAAAGCAAACACCAGTGCTGTTTAATAGTAGATCTATTTTGTGCAACCTATCAATCTCTTCTCTGAAAAAAAGTGATTTGAATAATGCTATCATTAAATACAAGTACACGCTTTTCGTTTGTCTCATTGTGTGTCGTTTTTATTTTCGCTCTCTTTTTATAATATAAAAAGGGATAATTATTATTGTATGAAATAACGTAGGATTCCAGTACTTCTACGGGAGTTCTTTCTCTCCTCATTCCCTTTCTCTTTTACCCTCTCCTGTCCTTCTTTCTCTCTCTCTCTCTCTCTCTCTCTCTCTCTCTCTCTCTCTCTCTCTCTCTCTCTCTCTCTCTCTCTCTCTCTCTCTCTCTCTCTCTCTCTCTCTCTCTCTCTCTCTCTCTCTCTCTCTCTCTCTCTCTCTCTCTCTCTCTCTCTCTCTCTCTCTCTCTCTCACGGATGGTCCAGAGACGATTTTATGGTAATATCCATTGAAATGATCTAGTGCTATTATGTTCACAATATACTATTAAAATATAATATTTGCAATCATTGTGTCAATACCCTTCATAATCCTCATCCACTGCGCCTACACAATATATACCAATGTGTTTACAATTATATTATATATCATATTGCAACTTACATGAGATTGTAATTGTCTTCTAAATTATGTAATAAATATTTATGTTATTTTGAAATGCAAAAAGAGATTTATTGAAGTATGGTTACTAGATGGAATGTTGGTGCTCCTTTGATGAACTTACTTAAAATCACTGTCTCAAGTCCATATGTCGATACAGATGTAAAAGAAGAAGGTCTACAGCTGTTTGCACGAGAATATTACGTAGGGTTGCAGCAAGTCAATGTTGGCTTGATTTAATTTACCCACATCCACATCTAAAGTAATCTCAGGGGTTTTTTTTGGCAAGATTTTAAATTTTGCCCGGACTGCCTCTAAACAGCTAAATGATCTTTAACGTGCACATAATGTTGTGATCTGCACACGGGACCTCCTTTTCTATCGTCCGCCTCCGATGGAATTAGGTGTAGATCAATTTACCTGGACCAGGTGGGGGAGGGGGGGTAGAATTTACTCTTAAAATTCAAGACAATTTTTCAACCGCCAGCGCGGCTTGGACCCATGATCGTTGGGTTGAGAGGCCGACACCTTGTCTCTGGACTATCGAGTTTACCAAATCAGCAGAACGTGATGTAGTAAAAAAAAACAAAGGGAAGAATGATGAAGGCTAAGCCGTGGGAATGAGTTACACAATTTCTAAAGAGCTCTTTTGTTTAATTGAATTGTATCCCGCCCACCATTTGTAGCATTGGTCTCAGTGTGATTTAAAAGGAAGCGCAAGAGCGATAGGGAGGAAGTAGGACCTACCAGAAAGAACGAGAGAGAGAGAGAGAGAGAGAGAGAGAGAGAGAGAGAGAGAGAGGAAGAAGAAGAAGAGGAAGAGAGAGAGAGAGAGAGAGAGAGAAGAAGAAGAAGAAGAGAGAGAGAGAGAGAGAGAGAGAGAGAGAGAGAGAGAGAGAGAGAGAGAGAGAGAGAGAGAGAGAGAGAGAGAGAGAGAGAGCGACAGACAGACAGACAGACGAACAGGCAAACAGACAGAGTCAGAGACAGAAAAGTAAGGGGAATGTAAAGCATTGATTTATGCTTGTATTTGTCAAATCAAGCTGTTTGTGAATCTCATACAGCTAATTATCTTTCATTCATCATACACCTTTACTGATCTGAGTTACGGGGGTAATTGATCAATATTAATCAGTCCACATTTCTCATGAAGGTATCAATTCGTCAAATAATTTGACAAACTACAAGTCTAAACAATCATTAACCTCATACAAGTACACATTTACATCATTTACACGATAGGCATCTGGTAGCGTTGGTAGCTGAGTGTCAGACTAGCGTCCTGTCCATGAGGTGATTATTATCACCTGTTCTGCTTCACACTACAACAAAAACCGGGACAGCTTGCTCTATGGGTTTTAATTGCTTTAAAGGAACTTACAAGATATGCCACTGAAACAAAACTTTAAAAACAAATGTCAATTACATAAACATCGTCACCGCCACTACCACCGCCACAAGTGGGAGGGAGGGAGGGAGAGAGGGAGGGGCGAGGGAGGGAGGGAGGGAGGGAGAGGGGGGGGGATGGGAGGGAGAGAAGAGAGGCAGACAGACAGACATACAGACAGTGGGTGGAGTAGATTGGAGTGGAGTTGAATGAGTGGAGTAGGTGGAGTGGAATGGAGTGGAGCAGATTGGAGTGGAGTTGAATGGAGTGGAGTAGATTGGAGGTGTAGGTGGAGTTGAATGGAGTGGAGTAAATTGGAGGAGTAGAGTGGAGTTGAATGGAAGTGACTAGAGCAGAAGTTGTATGGTGGAGTAGGTGGAGTGGAGTTGAATGGAGTGGAGTATATTGGAGTGGAGTTGAATGGAGTGGAGTAGATTGGAGTGGAGTTGAATGGGTGGAATAGATTGGAGTGGAGTTGAATGGGTGGAGTAGATTGGAGTGGGTTGAATGGAGTGGAGTAGAATAGAGTTGAATGAAGTGGAGTAAATTGGAGTTGAATGGAGTAAAGTTGAATGGAGTGGAGTTGAATGGGTGGAGTTGAATGGAGTGGGTAGATTGGAGTGGAGTTGAATGGAGTGGAGTAAATTGGAGTGGAGTTGAATGGAGTGGAGTAAATAGGAGTGGAGTTGAATGGAGTGGAGTAGATTGGAGTTGAATGGAGTGGAGTAGATTGGAGTGAAGTTGAATGGAGTGGAGTAGATTGGAGTCGAATGGAGTGGTGTAGGTGGAGTTGAATGGAGTGGAGTAGATTGGAGTGGAGTTGAATGGAGTGGAGTAGATTGGAGTGGAGTTGAATGGAGTGGGGTAGTGTGGAGTTGAACGCAATGGACTAGAATGAAGTTGTATGGAGTGGAATCGATTGGAGTGAAGTAGTGGAGTTGAATCGAGTGGCGTAGAGTAAACTTGGATTGAATAGAGAAAGAAGAGTGGAGCTGAATGGAGTTGTGTAGAGTGGAATTGAATGGAGTGGTGTTTGTTTGTTTTGTATCTTTAAAATTTACCCTGTCCACCATTGCGGTGATCTAATTGGAGTGGTGTAGAGTGTAGTTGAATCGAGTGGTGTAAAGTGGAGTTGAATGGAATGATGTAGAATGAAGTTGAATGGGTGGAGTAGAGTGAAGTTAAATGGAGTGGAGTAGAATGAAGTTGAATAGAGTGGAGTAGAATGAAGTTGAATGGAGTGAAGTAGAAGGAAGTTGAATGGAGTGGGGTAGAGTGAAGTTGAATGGCGTGAAGTAGATTATAGTTGAATGGAGTGAAGCAAATTATAGTTGAATGGAGTGAAGTAGAGTGGAATTGAATGAAGTGGATTTGAGTGGAGTTCAATGGACTGACGTATATTGGATTTTAATGTAGTGGTGTAGAGTGGAGTTTAATGGAGTGAAGTAGAGTGGAGTTGAATGGAGTGGAGTAGAGTGGAGTTGAATGGAGTGAAGTAGAGTGGAGTTGAATGGAGTGAAGTAGAGTGGAGTTGAATGGGTGAAGTAAAGTTGAGTTGAATGGGTGAAGTAGAGTGAAGTTGAATGGAGTGAAGTAGAGTGGAGTTGAATGGAGTGAAGTAGAGTGGAGTTGAATGGAGTGGAGTAGAGTGGAGTTGAATGGAGTGAAGTAGAGTGGAGTTGAATGGAGTGGAGTAGAGGAGTTGAATGGAGTGAAGTAGAGTGGAGTTGAATGGAGTGAAGTAAAGTTGAGTTGAATGGAGTGAAGTAGAGTGGAGTTGAATGGGTGAAGTAGAGTGGAGTTGAATGGAGTGAAGTAGAGTGGAGTTGAATGGAGTGAAGTAGAGTGGAGTTGAATGGAGTGAAGTAAAGTCGAGTTGAATGGAGTGAAGTAGAGTGGAGTTGAATGGGTGAAGTAGAGTGGAGTTGAATGGAGTGAAGTAAAGTTGAGTTGAATGGAGTGAAGTAAGTGAAGTTGAGTTGAATGGGTGAAGTAGAGTGGAGTTGAATGGAGTGAAGTAATGGAAGTTGAGTTGAATGGAGTGAAGTAGAGTGAAGTTGAATGGGTGAAGTAGTGGGTTGTTGAATGGAGTGAAGTAGAGTAGAGTTGAATGGAGTGAAGTAGAGTGGAGAGTTGAATGGAGTGAAGAAGTGTTGAATGAGTGGAGTTGAATGGGTGAAGTAGAGTGGAGTTGAATGGAGTGGAGTGAAGTAGAGTGGAGTTGAATGGAGTGAAGTAGAGTGGAGTTGAATGGGTGAAGTAGAGTGGGTTGAATGGAGTGAAGTAGAGTGGAGTTGAATGGAGTGAAGTAAGTGGAGTTGAATGGAGTGAAGTAGAGTGGAGTTGAATGGAGTGAAGTAGAGTGGAGTTGAATGGAGTGAAGTAAAGTTGAGTTGAATGGAGTGAAGTAGAGTGGAGTTGAATGGAGTGAAGTAGAGTGAAGTTGAATGGAGTGAAGTAGAGTGAAATAAATGGAATGGAGTGCGGAATAAAGTTGAGTTGAATGAGTGGAGTAAGAGTGAGAGTTGAGATGGAGAGAGTAGAGTGGAAATAAATGGAATGGAGAGAGAGAATAAAAGTTGGAGAGGGAGGGGTAAAGGGAGAGGGAAAGGGAAAGGAGAGGGAGAGGGAGAGAGAGAGAGAGAGGGAGAGAGATGGGGAGGAGAGGGAGAGAGAGAGAGAAAGGAAGAGAGAGAGAGAGAGAGAGAGAGAGAGAGAGAGAGAGAGAGAGAGAGAGAGAGACAGAGACAGGGACAGAGACAGAGACAGATAGACAGAATGACAAAAGGAAGAGAACGAATATTTCAAGGGAAGATTTGAAGTCAAATAAAGAAAGGGACAGAACCAATGATCTTTTGAGTTTTCAAAATTCTTTTATTTTATTTTTCAGACAGGAATAACAAGACTGAAAGGCTTAGTGTTTAAAAAGATAAAAATGAAGACTGGAAAAAAAGAACCTTCCCTTTATCCTGTTCCTTCTCAGGAACACAAACACACACACACACACACACAAAAAACAGCCAACCAACAGTAACTCTTTCTCTTATTGATTACTGTCACGGTTTGCAAAATGACTGATAACAAAATCTTCTAAAACGACTTTGTTAACATGTTGGGATGAGGGGATTGTAAAAGGCATTATTATGAATGACAGTCTGTATCCCTCCAACCCCCCCCCACCCCCTCTGTGGTCTAGAGGCAAGAGTTGGCTTGTCAACCAGAAGATCATGGGTTTCAAGCCCTCGTAAAGAAATGTCCTCATGGTCAGGGCACACCTAGTCTCATCAGGGCACACCTAGTCCCATCAGGGCACACCTAGTCTCATCAGGGCACACCTGGTCTCATCAGGGCACACCTAGTCCCATCAGGGCACACCCTAGTCCCATCAGGGCACACCTAGTCTCATCAGGGCACACCTAGTCCATCCAGGGCACACCTAGTCCCATCAGGGAGCACACCTAGTCCCATCAGGGCACACCTAGTCTCATCAGGGCACACCTAGTCCCATCAGGGCACACCTAGTCCCATCAGGGCACACCTAGTCTCATCAGGGCACACACCTAGTCCCATCCAGGGCACACCTAGTCCCATCCGGACACACCCTAGTCCCATCAGGGCTTACCCTAGTCCCATCAGGGCACACTAGTTCCATCAGGGCACACCTAGTCTCATCAGGGCACACCTAGTCCCATCAGGGGCACACCCTAGTCCCATCAGGGCACACCTAGTCCCATCAGGGCAGACTTAGTCCCATCAAGGCAGACCTAGTCCATCAGGGCAGACCTAGTCCCATCAGGGCAGACCTAGTCCCATCAGGGCAGACCTAGTTCCATTAGAGACGGATGATAACACACTGTGCATGTTAATGATCCCTTGGCTGTTTACAGGGCATTCTGGGCAAAATTGGAAATCCTACCAAAAACCCCCGAGATCACCTGAATTGTGGATGCGGATAAAATCAAATAAAACAAATAAAGACAGTTCATAACGGCAAGAGTAAGTACAACAGGAAATTGAAATAAATGGAAAAATAGGCAATGGGATCATAAATGGTAAAAGCATGCCAGGAAAGAAAACGAAGAGATCTTTCTCAAGATGACTTAAGGAAAAAACACCATGATGAAAGACATGTTAAAATAAAGAAATAAAAGATGGGTTTATATATATTACTTATTCATGCACAAATGCAAGCAGGCTCACTGATTGTACATGATTTATCCCCCCAGCAAGCCATTTCATTCAGTCCTTCTCAACTCCTTGAGGAGCATACAGTGCACCAGCCTGTTAGGCGTTCCGTACTAACACTCTGACAAAATATTTCTCTACCTATAGCTGGGTACTCATTCATACCTGAGTCAAGAGATGAAAGTAGAGTGAAGTACCTTTCCTAAGAGTACAACATTGTAAAAAAAAAACCACCTGTGCCAGCCGTGGGGTTTACACCAGTACGGCACAACAGTATGGTTCAGCTGCATAAAAGAGTGAAAAGGAAAGAAAAAGGGCCTACCAGCAGCATCTTCTAACTTAACTAACTGCACACAAATCAATCACGGAAAAAGGAAAAAAGAAAATAACTCTTGAATGCTTGATTGACATCAATTTACTGTCCACTATATGCGGTGATCTCAGGGTAAATTTTCGATAAAACAACAAGAAAAATGGAAGTGACAGAGTGAAAGGAAAGATGTAGGATCTATCAGTAGCTCCCGACAACCGCCCACCCTATAAAGTAACCATGGCAGAGGAAGGTCTAGTGTGATGAGATGGAAGGACAACGAGAGACGAGACATGAAATTGTTCAGGATTTAAAAAAGAAGATGCACATGATCAAGAACATTTGGGTCAAAATATACAGCAGCCATGACCAGTTAAGATATCTAGATAAAAGGGGGAAGACGCAGGAGTAGAAGGCTGTTGAATTGACATGAAAAAGATAAAACTATGGAGAAAAGAACATAAAAATATGAACAAAGAGAGATCGATTTAGCAATCAAAAATCTGGATAAAAATGGGTCAGTATTGAAAAAAGTAGAAGAATACATGTTTTGCTCTGGTGATTTCTCAAGGTGGAAAAAACAATAACAACAATACCCTGTTAGATATAAAAAACCAAAAGTTGAAAATTGTTGACAACAGCAGCACATATTACACGCAATGACAGCAGCAAAAAAAACAAAACAACAAAAATAAATTATAGTTGGGGAAAACCGAATCCACTATTCAAAAGAAAAAAACAAACAAAAAAATTACACAGGTAAAAAGAGACATCCAAATGCTCCCATTCGCATACCGCATGTACTCTATTGTAAAAACTAATACCTGTACATAAAATTAAAAACAGGTGAATGTAGTCTTATGAAAGGTAATGCTAATCGCTAATTATTTTAACCCAAGAAACACTGCAAAGAGCAATCTAAAATTTACTAAAAATTTAAATAAAAACAACTGTCACCTTGAACAAAAACTTTATTTGTGTAACATTAACACACTATTTTTTTGATTGAATTCATGTTATTGTATCCTTTCCAAGGATAGCTTTAAATATCATTAATATTCATACTCAACTTTCAAAGAAATGATTCACAATTATCAATCAGATTACTAATTTAACTTTCTCATACAGAAGAAAGACAGCTTTTGAAAGGAAAGAACATGGGGGCAAATAAAACTTCCCTATCTCCATCCAATTTTTTGACAGCATGATAAAATTTGTGAAACTAATACACATGAACCACAGGCCCTTTATGTAGCAATAAGTGACAGTCAAAGAGTATGATGAAATCATTTTCATACAAAATTTTCTGGCAACAATTCAATTCTAATGTAATAATAACATAATTCACTACTTAACATCAACTAATAGCAATAGCATGAAATTGTCATAGACTCAATAAAATCTGTTCTATTCCGTGTCTGACAACAATGAGTAAAAACAAAAACATAAAAATTGTGATCAACAATTAATGCAAACGATAGAAACCTTGATGGACTTTACATTTCTCAAAGGCAGCTTGATCAACAATACATTCGTCATGGTATGAAATCCAATATAAATTCAACAGTAAAAGGGATAGACTGCTACAGGTATTAAATGCTTCCTGATTCTCTGTTTAGCTATTGACCATTGATGCCTCCGAGAGTGATAGAGTGATTGCTCTGAATATCAACAACAATTTTGTTACGTTTGTAAATCAATTATTATGTCACCATGGAGTATGTCTTCATTATTGTCATACATAAAACAATATGCTTTAACATAAATTCAGCGTTTTGCAACCGTAAATAAAATGGGGTCAAAAGAAAGTTTTTGCAGGTAGAATAAATAGATAAAAGTCGTCAATAATTGAATCAAACACAGCCAATTAAAATGTCTATCTTGTGTTGATTAAGTTGATGAGTGAGAGCAAATCTTGGCACCCAGAGGAAGTAAAAGAAAAATTGTCTTGAGGCTGAAAAAAATAACAAAAACCTAATAAAACTAAAGAAAACCACAAAACAAAACAAATCTCCAGTCAGCAGAAAAGAACAAAGAACTCATTAATACTAAATTTCAACATTGAGGTCGACATTACCAGGAACATTTTGTGAAAAGTAAAATGTAAAACTTTTTTAAAAACAAATTAGATTCGAGCGGTCACGTACATGAGCTGGGTAGAAAATAAATTTGCTTTTGACTCATTCGCCACATGTCAAGATATGTACCCAACAAGCGTACAGCTAGAGACCCTTATTTCAAATACATAGTCATAAATTATTCATTATCAACACAAAGCCAACTATACATCTTCTCCAAACAACAGGCAAAAGTTCTCTTGTGATAACTGTCGTATAAATCATCTAAACATCACAAACTAGAAAAAGTTGGCCTCGATCTAGAGACAGTAGATTTAGAACTAATCATAGATTAAGACTGTAATAAACAATGAGATTGTTCCTCCTCCTCAACATCATCCCTTGTGAATCAAAAACGATCTTCAAAGCCTTTGTTTGTTTTTTAGAGTTAACTCCTTTTTTGTACTGTACAAGAGAGCTTTATTTGAGGTTGTTTAATTATCATCATAAAGTGTGGTTAAACTAAAGTCACTGATCTTTAATTTCAAAAAGCTGAAAAACCTCAAGAGGGTAGGAGAGCAGATCAGATTGCATTATTTTTCACAGTTACCTCCCTTAAGGAACTAGCCCAAAAGGCCTTGTCAAGGGATACAGAAATGTAAGTAAGTAAGTAAAATTCCTTCAAGGCCATTACGTCCAAGAGCCGGAGCTTATCACGGTTTCGATAGCATGAAGCGAAACAGGTGATAATAGTCACCTGCCAGCCAGGACGCTAGTCTGACACAGGATTTTACTCCCAAGCTAGTGCTTGTACCCATTTGCACATTGGTCTAGTGAGGAAATGCGTGATAAGTGTCTTTTCCAAGAAACACAACATCGGACCTAGCTTTGCTAGAATTCCAACTCAGGACCTCGTGGTCCAGCAGCCTAACCATTCGGCCTTCGACGCCAGCACCATACAAACAAAGATTTGTGAATGGGTGAATGAAACCAACTGGGAGCTCACAACATCCTCTTAGGTAAGAGAGTACAAATTTGGATGACTGATAAGATGATTTCATAGAGTATTTAAATATTAACAAATTTTGCTTTCAACACAAGTTGACATGAATATCTGAAATATTGTTACATAATTGCTCTCAAATATTTTAAAGACATTAAATGTACAAGTGGATGGACGAATAGTAATAATAAAATGCACTTTGTGGCACAATCTTAAACATTCGATATTACAAACAGAAAATTCCTTAACAAATCTGTAAATGAATAAAACTATGTTCTAAATAATCAATTGTCTCCTTCAATGAATAAATATAAAATTTTACCTGAAGAAGTAAAACTGAGGTTTGCCATTCATGCGTGTATTGTCCTCTCTAAATACATATTTTGACAACAACCAACAAAACTATTAGAAAATTCATCCACTATTGACATCTCATTGAAATGATTGCATAGAGAAACAGTGCGGCTTTCAGCTCTGATCTGAGTATCATCCCGGGACCTCCTTCGGTACTCAAGCTGGTAATGCACTTTTTAGATGTTAACCTGTAAAGTGACAGCAACAATGAAAATCTTTGAAAAACAACATAGTAATATGAGGCTGTGACAAAAATGGCAGGATAAACTGATTGAATATATCAAATGTGAACTTCTTTATAGCTGTATGAGATTTTGCATACACATCAATGTCCTCATTTAAAAACAAATGTGAAAAGATAGGCCATGGCCCATGTTGGGAAAATGTCACTTATAGCATGCATCAGAGATAGATACTTTCCATTTCAATTAAGAATGTAGAATTATTCAGAGCCACCCAAATAACACAATGAGTCCAAAAATGACTAATCTTAATTGTTTTTGTTATTTCCCTGATTGCTATCTTAATTCTGGAAACTTAATTCATGAATTCTTTCTTTACAGTCTCTTACCTCAACAAACAAATTTGTAAATTTTTTATCAACTGGAAAACTTGCAGATTGCTACACTTTAATGTAAATGCTCACATTGCATCACATATACCCAATAAGTGAGGTACACATTTATGTATTACCATGAACCATCTCACTTACTGCACTTTGAGTGCATTGTGGAAAATAAAGACTTTAAATTGACAACTGGATCTCGTTATTGCTATTTAAATGCTTACAAGCAACAAAATATTTTAAATAAATCAAGTGTGAAGATAACAGACGCACTAAAGCAAAAGAAATTTAACTTTCACAGAGGGGAACTGGAAATGTCAGGACAGGGTAGCCTGTAGAAAGATCATTTCGGGCATCTAAATCGATAAAGCAAGAAAGAAAGAAAGTTAATAATTAGCAACAGCGTGTATGCCTCCCTCAATGGGAGTTACCCATTGTCTTTGGCATGCTGAGTAAATAAGGCTGAGCTTGCCTTGTGCTGAGACCTACCTTGAATACGTATTATCAGATAAAATCTTGCCTTGTGTTGAGATCTACCTTGAATACGTTTTATCAAATGAAAGCTTGCTTTGTGCTGAGACCTACTTCGAAAATGTAAAATCAAATGATAGCTTTGTGCTGAACCTACTTCGAAAATGTATAATCAAATGAAAGCTAGCCTTGTGCTGAGACCTAATTCAAAAATATATAATCAAATGAAAGCTTGCCTTGTGTTGAGACCTACCTCAAATATATATTATCAAATAAAAGCTTGCCTTGTGTTGAGACCTTCCTTCAATATGTATTATCAAATGAAAGATTGCCTTATGTTGAGACCTACCTTGAATAGGTATTATCAAATGAAAGCTTGCCTTGTGTTGAGACCTACTTCGAATATGTATAATCAAATGAAAGCTTGTCTTGTGTTGAGACCTACCTTGAATATGTATTATTAAATGAAAGCTTGCCTTGTGTTGAGACCTACCTTGAATATGTGTTATCAAATGAAAGCTTGCCTTGTGCTGAGACCTACCTTGAATACTTATTATTAAATGAAACCTTGCCTTGCGCTGAGACCTTCCTTGAAAATGTGTTATCAAATGAAAGCTTGTCTTGTGCTGAAACCTACCTTGAATATGTATTATCAAACACAAGGGTATAAACACCACACTGCTTAGCAGTTAACTCTCCCTTGGAAAGTTGTCTGTGGGCATTGCATTTACAGGTGCCACCGTCTCCTCTGCGATAACTGCTTCCGCATTCACACGGTAATAGATTGCGAACACGATATCCTAGAGAGGATTGGGAGTATAAGACAAGTTATAATGGGGTGATATTATAGTGTATTTGGGGAAAATAAACAAATGAAAAACAAATAAAAAAAGATAAATTTTAAGCATATACAGTAGTGACCGCCTAAATGCCCACCGTCTAAATGTCTGTTTTCTAAATGCTGTTTTGCATTCTTAGTCAAACCAATTTTTCTATATAAATTGCCCCTCTAAATGCCCGTTTGAAAACCAAAATTTTCGCAGGTATCGTTTTCTCCAAATTATCATAAAATACGTCCGTAATTGATTAAATATTCTGTTTTCTTTATCGTACAAGTAATCCGATCGCTAATCTAATAGGGCTTATGCCCGTCAACAATTGCCATGCAGTGTAACCACCCTTCATTACCTATCCATTGTAGAACCTAATGTACTAAACGTTGACCAATCTTCTCTTCATAACTCCACCCAATGTACAGCACATCCTTTGTCCCATTGGATCACTGGTTTGTCATCGGGCAATTAGAATTGAACAGTCTTCCGGGCTCCGCCCACATCTCTTTTTGATGTCGTAAATGGCATGCAATCACCTGGCATCTTTAGACCGGATGCTCATCGCAATTTATTACCATATTGGCCATATCTAATGTGACTTCGGGTCTTCGTGGCGAGAAACATCAACCCATCCGCGCGCTCACTATCTCAGCGTTAAAGAGCGTAATGGTTTCCCGGTTTCCCTTTTTCTCACATTAAATTTTTCGTATAGCTGATGACTTTTCCAAATACAAACGATCTGGCTATGAATCTTTATCCTTGTCTGTATGTTGTCTTAATTTTAACATGAGGATTATGAATCGAAGGAGTTGTAAGATTCGTGTTAATTTATTCACACATCGGTCCCATTGGATGAGGCTTTTCTTTATCCAGTTTTTCTCATCTAAATTCGTATAATTACTCAAGTCATAGGTCTTGTGATTAAATAAGTTACGTGATTGTAGTGTGGGTTATGCCAGTTAATGAGGAAGCATTGGATCAGGTCCTTTTTCTCTTAGCCTCCATAGTAACAACTTAATTTTGCACAGCTACATACAGATCTACATCTTGAAAATAAAAATGAATAAACCAGGAAATAGTTTCAAAAGAATCTTCAAATCCTGGACGAAATTGGCAAGCCACTAGGGAAACCCAACATCACAGAAATAGACCTACCCTTAAATTGTTGCCCCTGACCTACTTTCGCCTAGATGCCCGTTTCACCTAAATCCCCGTTTTGTCTGCTTCCCAAGCACCGGGCATTTAGGCGGTCACTACTGTATATGTATAATGTACAAATGTATGTATATTTGTTTACCTGTTTGCCTGCATGCATGTATGTATGTATGTATGTATGTATGTATGTATGTATGTATGTATGTATGTATGTATGTATGTATGTATGTATGTATTTATATGTGTAAGTGTGAGTTTATGTATGTATGCATTTTTGTATCACTTCTTAAAAAAAAGGAGCCATCTTTACTTTAGGGTGTGACGAAAATTCCCAGCAGAGGGTTGATCCCTGTTCATCTATCTTGATGGGGACAGCAAACATCTTGCCAGGCTTGATCCAAACTTCGCTCTGTCGGTTGACCTTGCCTGTCTCAAGGTCACTGGCCGACAGCACCATGCTTAGAGACATACTGAAATTATATAGATATCAAGAAAGTTAATAGAAAATTTAGAGCACAAGACTATTTCATCGATGTATCACTGTGGGAGGAAAAAAAAAGAGGGGAGGGGGAAGGGGGAGAGGCTTACTTTTTATTTGAGATTTAAGGGTTAAGTTGAGAGGGTCAGGGAGGGAGGAGAGAGGAGGGGTTATTAATTCTGAAAAAAAATAATTCTTTTCTTATTTTCTGTCCATGTCTTGTCTCGCATTTGTAGCAACAATTTACAATCAAGAGCACTATGGTTCCATAAAAAAAACTTTCATTAAAACCAATAACCCTTTATAGCATGTTGTACTTAATGTTAATGTTCAAATAAATGCTAATGGAGGGCAAATGATCAAAGGCAGGTAACAGTCAATGAGCTTCAATCAATGCAGAATGCTTGTTATGCAGAATTTAACACAAAGGGGATGGTTCTTATAATTTTTAGTCTTCTGCTTTGTCAAGTAAAGTAAAGTGCCCATACTAAGAGTTGAGAGTAGGGTAATCAGGAGAAAGAGTCATGATTTTTCTAGGTATACGGCATAGTGCGGTAGTTTGCCATTGCTTACCATGCTGCGTTTTCTGCATTATGGATCTTATACAAACAAACAAAACATTTTCATGAATGCTTCTTTTCTTCGGGGTAATCTCAATTATTACACGTCCCTCGGCGACTAAATGGCACAGGAAGATACAAAATCGATGTGGGACATTTTACCATACAACAAACGGTAGATTAAAGGCTGTTTTATACCCAAATTTCACAATCTTATTATTCATCTATAAAATTGAGCTAGCTATTTTGCAATGAAATCAAGTGACCAGGTTTGACTCACCTCTTGACCAAGAAACTAAACAAATGCCTTCAGAGGTACACAGTGATGATAGATCTAAATATATCCGGTTGTTAGCAGCTGAAATACACCACTAGATATAGATCTTACTGAGCTCTCTTGACCTGAATATGGGTTTAATCGTAGGTCTTTCTTAGCATGGTTGTTACATTCACTTTGTATTTCTGCTAGGTAGATGTAGATTCTAGATCTTGATTATCTTAGACCTAGATCTCGGTATCAGTTTCAATACAGATCTAGATAGCATCTAAATTCTATGTCTTGTCTTTGACTATCCATGTAAGGCAATAATTATATGTATGAAGATTTTCTAATCATTCTTAGGTTTTGATTAGCAGCTTTCTGTGAGTAGGTTGCTGCACTAGTAAGTAAAACATAAAAGATAAAAGTGGACTTCATCACAAAAATACATTTGAATCAATGGACTGTAAAATTGGCCTCATGACAAAGAAATTAATTCAAATATTAAGTTCAACAGAAAAAATGATCTCAATATTATTATTATTTTTCTTATTATTATTATCATCATTATTATTATTTTTGATTATGATTATGATTATGATTATTATTATTATTAACATCATCATCATCATCATCATCATCATCATCATGATTCATTATCATCATCATCATCATCATCATTATTATTATTATTATTATTATTATTATTATTATTATTATTATTATTATTATTATTATTATTATTATTATTATTATTATTATTATTATTATTATTATTATTATTTTTATCATAATTATTATTATTATTATCATTATTATTATTGTTATTATCATTATCAATATCATTATCATAATCCTTATTATTATTATTATCATTAACCCTCTGCCTAAGATTCCATCTTGTTGCCTCAACCTCAGGATTTGTGCCATGCTTTTGTTTTTAATTCACAAATTAGGAGGTGACAAGACTAATATTAGTTAATATTAGTAAACTTCTATGAAGAAAGAACTTTGCTTACATTGTGTATACAGTAGTCTCATGCAAAACAGGTGACAAAAAAATTGTGCATTTTGGTGAAGGCACATTTTGACAGAGTCAAGGCCAATAACTCAATACATGACGGACTTACAAAAACTTGTTGCATTTTGGCAAAGTCAAGCCAGCTGTTGGTGCATTTTGAGAGAGTAATTAGCATTGTAAAATTCGGTTACATAAAATATCATGCATTATGACAAACCATGCATTTTGGCAGAGACTACTGAATTATATTCATGTTTTATTCCATTCAACAGATTTTTCCCAGAGTGAATGAAAATCCAATTTGCATATCATTAGCATCAGGGCTTAAGCGTAGAAGAAGTTATATCAATAAATCAACATCAGAGATGAGTCATTTTGGAAGTATAATATCAGTTCTAGCTCAAAGCATTTGAATTGATTTGAGTAGAGCAATGACTGTCAGTGCCATTTTTTCAATGGTGCGGGAAATAATGGTGACGAGGAAAGGGGTTGACACAAGGATATAAAATGAGACAAAAAGAATAGACTTACTTGTCTGGAATATTTGCTAACTGGCTCGGAGATTCATATTCAGTAATCGATTTTTGCACCTCTTCCTCTGTCACCACTTGGTAAAGACCCTCATCATCGTCACCATCCTCGGCAATATTCTCTCTGACGTTGTCATCACTATGTTCAATCACAGCGGCAGCATCAGCACTAGCTGATAATTCCTCAGCAGCCCTCCAATCATTAGCAGTATTGTTGTCATCACCGCCTGCACACCTGTAGTATCATTCTACAGCTTAGCTAACTCGTTAAAATAATATTTGTACATGAAACAGGCAATGCATCACATCTGGTACCAAGCTATATTTTAGGATTTAGCAATAATCTATGAAAATAGATAGTCCAGAGACAAAGTGTCGACCTCTCAACCAAAAGGTAGTGGGTTCGAGCCCCACCAACAGTTGAAAAACTTTCACAAGTTTGTTTTTACTAAAATCTACCTTCCTGGTCCAGGTAGGTGGATCGACAACTAGTCCCATTGGAGACGGATGATCAAAGGAAGTCCAATGTGCAGATTACAATACTCTGTGCACATTAAAGATCCTTTGATTGTTTACAGGGCAGTCCGGGCAAAATTAAAAATCCTACCAAAAATCCAAAGATCATTTCGTTGTGGATGTGGGTAAATCACACAAAAAAATCATGCTATGAAAACATAAATTCGGGCAGAGGACAGGCAAGCACCTGTATGGGGAGTAGACGATCCCACCCTCCACAAGTCTTCTGCTGCCTTGCAGGCAGGTCTTGGCTGACCAAAGGCTAAGGTAGTCAACCCTGACAGAAAATAACAACCCGCTGCCTTGCAGAGTGGTCTTGGGACCCCAAAGGCTAAAGGAAGTAACCCTGACAGAAAATAACTAGGCCTGGAAAGAGGCCTTAAGGTGGCACCCCGCATCTACCTAGGGTACAGGGGCTAATCCCTGCTTACTCAAAACTAAACTGATTCATAGAAATAAAAATAAATACCCGGCTTGACTTTTCAACGACGAACATTGAAACGAACATGGACTGTGTGATATTAGGAACATGGAATATTAGGGCAATAAATGGAAAACAGGAAATAATGGTTTTAGGAGATTTAAACGCTAGAGTAGGCAACAATGCAGAAACGTCAGGAGGAGTAATAAGTAAAGAAGGAGTGACAAGAACTTCTTCAAATGGAGAGAGACTAATAGATTTTTGCCTAAAGAATAACATAAAAATAGCCAACACCTTTTTTCCTCATAAAGATATCCACAAATATACAAAAGTAAATGCAGACAGATCTGAAAAGTTAATGATAGACTACAAAATAGTTAGCAGCTCCCTTTTTTACAGTACATTAGATGCAAGAGTAAACAGAGGAGCAGAAATATTAACGCTGTGTTTTATTGACTTAAAAAAGGCATTTGACACTGAGGAGGGACGAACTGTAGTATTCCTTAAAAGAACACAATGTAGAGCAAAATTTAATAGAAGTCATTAATTTTTTTACAATAAACCAACATATACAGTGAGAGTAGCTTGAAACATATCTGAAGAATTTGATGTAGATATAGGAGTAAGGCAGGGTTCTGTCCTAAGTCCTCTTTTGTTTATTACATTTATGGATTTAGTTACAATGGCATCCTCAAAAAAGGAAGAAAATGAATGTAGATATGTGGAAGCTCAAACAAGTTAATGTAGCAATGTTTTCATTTGGCGATGATTTAGTTCTGTTTGGAAAATCAGAAAGTGAAAGAAGAAAAGGAAAGGAAAGAAATAGGACCTACCAGCAACACCCACCAACTACCTGAGCAAGGAGGAAGAAGGTAAGCATTTAAAATTCATACAGAAGAAAAAAAAACCTTATTTGTTGAACATGAAGTGAAAGCAGTGAAAAGAAACTGGTCTCACGTGCAAACATTTGAGACAGTCAACAAAAAGATACAAAAGGCATATAGTTCACTTGATAAGAGAAGGAAGTGGTGATGTGGTGTGAGGGGGGGGAGGAGGGGGAGGGTGTGAGGAGAACAAAGGAAGGTGGTATAAAAAGAGAATGAGGGTGGTAGGGTGATGAAGGGAAAGATGCAAGCTGTAAATATATAATCTTTCAGCGCAAAAAATAACATTAGACAAGAGCCCAACTTACTCTGAAAGTGAATTTCCTGGATCATTCTCATCATTTCTTGGGGATCCTGAATCTGTGAAGAAGGAATAATGTCACCTAGTGTCATACACTGAGAGCGATTTTTTTAATTTGAAGAGATACACAATTTCACGTTTCATATATAAGTTCAGCATGGCGAAATTAGAGAAAACAAATTGTGAAAGTCATTAAAAAAATTTTTAGTTGCTATGGAAATGGCCGCCATCTTGAATTTTTTGTGAAAAAAAAGTAGGTCATTTTTGGCAATTTTCAAGAACTAAGTGGTCCTACACCTTTTAATTTAGAGGTTTATAATTTTGCACACAGAAACTTCAAAGCACTATTCTGCTTCTCTCGTATCGACTTTGTATTATCTTGTATAGTTTTGTTTTAACACATTTTCAAAAATTGAGGCTTGAAGGAAACTGATTTCTCTCAATTTTCAAACAGAAATCATTACTTTCTCAGAAAGTACCAAAGATGTCGGAAAATCCCATAGGTGGTTCTCTTAGTAGTGATATAAAGCAGCTGTATGCCAAATTTCAAACGAATCTGTTAAAAATTGTAGAACCACTTGGCAAAAAACAATCAAAAAAGAATTCTGAGAAAATCATAGTTGAAACTATTTTGTCATTTATTTGAATGTTTGTTTGCATAATAATTTAAAACATCATAAAACCTTGAGAGGCTCTCGACTACTTCTTATAGGCCCTGTTTCAACTACCCCAGCTCCCTTATAGTCATATTGGACAGCACCTTTCAATAACAGGTACACGGAATATGTCACATATTTTCCGGACGATCTAAGGCCCTATTGAAGAAATGCTGTCATATACACATTTTATTGGTAGATTACACTGTGCTCATTAAAATGAGTACCAACTTGCCATATTGTAGACAAAACTACAGACTATTATAAGTGTTGAAAGTTAGGCAGGAATCGTATTTTTAAAAATTGCATAAATTCAAGAAATCGATACTTAGCTTTTTTGTGGTATCAATGTCAAGGGAATGAATGGCTGCGCGCAATAATATCTTAACTAGATTTGCCCTATTTTGGGCAAAAATGGTCCTTTCAGGAATCACCCCCCCTCCTTGATTGCTAAATGTTACCAAAGTCAAATGACAATCACAAAGTTTACTTAAACAAATAGTTGGATTATGTAGTAAATTCAGACTTAAGTGATGAGTAACAACTTTGTTTCTTATAGGAAGATGTACTTTTACATTAACGATGTTCCCATATTCTTACCTTGATCCCCATTGGGTGTTGATTCCCTTGACAATGTTGAGGCGTTACTAAGAGATGTCCTGTCATTCGAGTTGATAGCAGTAGGCTTCTTCTGATTTCCTTCTTGCTCATCATCTTCACTATCTTGATCAATAAGAGATAGTGATGTTGTAGGAAACCTCCAGATCGTCGCTGTGCTGGTCAAAGCATTTTTGACAAACTCTCGACTTTTTGCTGGCAGGCAGACAGACAGACAGAGAGAATTTAGGAATTATGAATTGATTATAATCAAGACAATGATGAAATTTGGTAGCCTTTTGGCGGACAGCTGGATTTCAAACCAAGACTTTGTGGCTTTGAATCCTGGTCCTTCTAGGGCCTATGATATTATGTCTTACGGAAAGATTTTTGATTTGATTTGATTGTACACACTCCATAACTAGATCTTGGGGTTATCGGTAGGATTTTTAAATTGTGTCCAGACTGCCCTGTAAACTGCCAAGGGATCTTTAACATGCACAGAGTATGGTGATCTGCCCATGGTGGGACCTCCTGTTTTAATTTCCATCTCTGATGTGACCGGTTGATCCACTTACATAGAACAGGGGATTAGGCTTTACTCGAAAAAAACTTGAGAAACTTTTTCAACCTATTGGATACGAACCCGCAACCTTTTGATTGAGAGGTTGACACCTTGACTCTGGACTACTGAGTCTTCTCCTCGGGAAATACACTTATTGTGTTCTTCCTCCTCCCACCTAGGTGTAGATGTGATAGGTAATGGCATAAATTCAAAGTTATGGCCTACGATAGACAAATATCAAAACAATAAACCTTTAGCTTAGGATGTTTTGCCTCACTTAATTCAAATGTGAATGATAATCTGGCTACAGGTAGAGAAGGAGCTTGTCAGAGTGCTAGTACATACACCCTTTTTGAATCCAAAAAAAAGGTTCAAACCGTGCAAACTAAAACTCACACAATGTTCTGTAATATTCTAGAAAGCACTAATAATTCAATTTGAAGTAAACCCCTTACTACTCATAGTAATAGTATAAATATACCAGTAGTAGTATAAATACCAGTAGTGATAGTATAAATACCATGATTATAGTCTAAATATCAGTGGTGAAAGTATAAATACAAGCAGAAATAGAATAAAGTTCAGGAGCAAAAGCATAAATACTAACAGTAATAGTATGGAAATTCTAGCAAATAATACCACACACATCAAGGGTTAATGTGCCAAATATGAGGCCAAAAAGCCCCCCACAAAACACTAGAAACAAAATTGTGCAGTTGATCCTTTTTCATCTGTATGGTTTATCATTACTCATGGTCTATATAAGGTTGATCTTTTTTTTATCTGTATGGTTTATCACTACTCATGGGTCTATATAAGGTTGATCATTTTTCATCTGTATGGTTTATCATTATGGTTTATCTGTATGGTTTATCATTACTCATGGTCTATATAGGGTTGATCATTTTTCATCTGTATGGTTTATCATTATGGTTTATCTGTATGGTTTATCATTGCTCATGGTCTATATAAGGTTGATCATTTTTCATCTGTATGGTTTATCATTACTCATGGTCTATACAAGGTTGATCTTTTTTCTGTATGGTTTATCATCTGTATGGTTTATCATTACTCATGGTCTATATTGATCATTTTTCATCTGTTGGTTTATCATTTTTCTATATAAGGTTGATCATTTTTCATCTGTATGGTTTATCATTACTCATGGTCTATATAAGGTTGATCATTTTCATCTGTATGGTTTATCATTACTCATGGTCTATATAAGGTTGATCATTTTTCATCTGTATGGTTTATCATTACTCATGGTCTATATAAGGTTGATCATTTTTCATCTGTATGGTTTATCATTACTCATGGTCTATATAAGGTTGATCATTTTTCATCTGTATGGTTTATCATTACTCATGGTCTATATAAGGTTGATCATTTTTCATCTGTATGGTTTATCATTACTCATGGTCTATATAAGGTTGATCATTTTTCATCTGTATGGTTTATCATTACTCATGGTCTATATAAGGTTGATCATTTTTCATCTGTATGGTTTATCATTACTCATGGTCTATATTGATCATTTTTCATCTGTATGGTTTATCATTTTTGGTCTATATAAGGTTGATCATTTTTCATCTGTATGGTTTATCATTACTCATGGGTCTATATAAGGTTGATCATTTTTCATCTGTATGGTTTATCATTATGGTTTATCTGTATGGTTTATCATTACTCATGGTGAAAAAGAAAGTGTGCATCACTCAACCTCATAAAATTTTATTGCTGAAAAAACAACTCACAACAAATAACACTCAAAGCTAACTTGACATCAAAACTCTTGTTGTCAGTCTTTTAACCATTAATCAAACTTTCTTCATGACGATTTTCATTTGGCTAGATGCCGTATAAAAAAGTGATAAAAATTACATCAAACTTATGCACAGTTTCTTTTTTTGTCCAATATACAAAAACACAGATTCTATGTATATATATATATATATATATATATATTGTCAGGGTGCTACCATAATGGCCGAAGTTGTTTTTCTTGGTTTTGAGAAAACGGAAGAAGCGAACCTTTTAATTTTTTATGTTGCTATGGGAGTGACAAAAGTCAAAGAATATGTAATAGACAGTGAAGGAAAGAAAATACAAATGCTTATGACTTGGCCGTTCATTTACTATTTCTTGGAAACTTATTTGGCGCATTTACTTTTCATTAAAATGGAGTAATGTGTCATTGTCTTGAAGATGGTATAGCGGATGAGTTTCATTTTGGCCTATGTCTCGTTGGATGATCAATAGATTGACAGGTAAAGAAAGAAATAGAAAGCTATCAAGAACATGATTGTGAAATGCAAAGTAACAAACCTGCTATGGGGAGTGTCTACCCAGTTGTCTGAACAAGAATAGCAAAATATCCCCCACACATCCTGCAATGATGCTGAGAAATAAACAAAGAAAGACATGAGATAACACATTGTGAAATATGAAAATATCATAAGAGATGTAACAAAGCAGCTTGTAAAACTTTTCAGTTTTAACCCTAGTACTGGCCAAGCGGCTGATCATCGGCCATTATGACAAGGCAGATCATCGCACATTATCGTACAAATCACATCCTTTGAAGCCATAATGAACGGATACATGACATGGCAATTTTCATCTAAATGAAACTTTTCCATGGCAACAATTCCACATAGGATCTATAAGTTCTCAACCTTGTTGGATATAACTACATGTACGGGTAGTTGCTAATCTTTATAAAGTCCCAAACGGAGGAAGGGAGGGAGGGAGGGAGGGAGGGAGAGAGAGAGAGAGAGAAAGAGAGAGAGAAAGAAAGAGAGGAGACAAAGAAAGAGAGGAGACAAAGAAGAGAGAGAGAGAGAGAGAGAGAGAGAGAGAGAGAGAGAGAGAGAGAGAGAGAGAGAGAGAGAGAGAGAGGAGAGAGAGAGAGAGGAGAGAGAGAGAGAGAGAGAGGGAGAGAGAGAGAGAGAGAGAGAGAGAGAGAGAGAGAGAGAGAGAGAGAGAGAGAGAGAGAGAGAGAGAGAGAGAGAGAGAGAGAGAGAGAGAGGAGAAGGAGGAGAGGGAGAGGAGGAGAGGAGAGGAGGGAGGGAAGGAGGAAAGGAGAGAAGAGAGGGAGAGGGAGAAGAGAGAGAGAGAGAGAGAGAGAGAGAGAGAGAGAGAGAGAGAGAGAGAGTAGAGAGAGAGAGAGAGAGAAAAGAGACAGTGAGAGAAAGAGAGAGAGAAAGAGAAAGAGGAAAGAGAAAATAGAAAGAGAAAGAGAGAGTGTGTCCCATGGCTGTCCACAGCTACCCTGACTTACCTTTCTGAGAAAAAGTGAAAATTCTGCCCTGCACTGGCAACATTTTGTGACTTCGGAACTTACTTGCCATCTCTCACTCGCTTTTCTTTTTCTGTTCATCCACCAGCTGATCAGTCTTTTGCCACAATTTGTCTTTGTCCCTAGATCGAACAAAAAATTGTCAATCATATTCTATTCATATTGAAAGCTTAATTTTTTAAAAGATGTAACAATAAATATTTTTCTGGACCAGAAGAAAATAAACAACCAATCAGGTACAAAACAAAGGTAACATTCTAAAAAAAAAAAAATGATTGCAATTACAGATAAATTAAAGATTTATGCAAAAGCAACCTACAAGAAAATACAAGAACTATAAATCTGTTTTCTGATACAATGAATAATTCTTATAGAGTTAAGGTGAGCTGAACCACAAGGAAACAAGGAAAACTGAAAAAAAATAAAAATAAAAAGTGCATAAAGCAAAACAGGTAGAAAAAAGACCCCCCCCCATGTTTTTTTTAGTAAAACCCATACACCTGGTCCAGGTAGGTGGATTGATGGATTGACACCTAATCCTGTCGGAGGTGGATACTAAAAAGACAATCTGTGCCTATTAAAGATCCCATGGCTGTTCACAGGCCAGTCAGGGCAAAGTCTAAGAATCCTACCAAATATCCAAAAATCCCTCTAGTTGTGGCTGTGAGCAAAATCAACTCAAATGAAACTAAAACTCCACCTGCTGACCCCCCTCATGAGTCCCACACACATAGATGATAACACAAAAAAAAAAAAAACCGTTAATAAAAAAACCCAGACAACAATGACTCACTTGACTAATTTCACAAGTTTTCTTCAGCTGCTTGTTGTCCGATCTAAAGTTGCCAGCTCCTTGTCATAAAAAAATAAATAATTCTATTCTGCCTCCACTTTGGACTTGTATGAAAATCTGAGTTGAACCCAAGTCTAACATTGCCTTGTTCTTCACGGTCTGTCACAATTGTCAGCTTTCTCAACCTACCCAGAAATTGTGTGCAGACAAAAATATTCAGAAATGAATGCTGGGTAAACAAGCAAACAAATTGAAAACAAAGTGAAACCTGCTAAAACAATCCCCCCCAAAAATCGACCAAAATCTTGCGCTAACAGAATAAGAGAATCGTCCCATAGATTTTTCTTGATTGTCACACACCCCAGCGATGTATATTAATTCAATAAATATTTTTTCTGTCTTCCCTGACCAAGGTAAGACTAAATGGAAAACTTCAAAAAACATCTAGTAGAATAATTCACTTACTATCTTATCATATCTTTTCAGAGGCTATATAGGTCATTTGACCTTTAAATGCCCCATACTTCTCAAAATAATCATGGAGTTTTAAAAATGATTGAACAATGCACATACTTTTATCATACAAATATTTTAAATTATAGAGCTCCACATCAATGGCATTTTTAAAAGAATCAATACTGTTTGCATTCTTTGTTTTGAACAGTAAATTGTTTCATAATTTGACTATTCGTATAATGAAAAAATTATGTCTCACAGAAGTAGAACTTCATGTAATATAAATCTTAAATCTATCTCCCCAGTAAAATTCACATGAGAATAGTTGAAAAATGATTTATAAACAAAATTATCTATATTATGAACAATTTTATACAATTGGATAAGATCCCCTGTATTTCATATATTATTGGAATGAAATCAAATACGTTCATTAGTCACTTCATCTCAACTAAACAAAGTATGTCCTATGCACAAAATCTAAAACTAACGGCCCTACCCACAAAAACGCTTACTGGTGGCCCTTTACACACAAAACCCAATAAAAAACCTTATTGCTTTTATCTCAATCTGGCTGAGTTTTAATGGTTACCTCAGTCAACTGCTCTGATAGGTGACAAAATAAAAGGAAAGTTCCTTCTCCTGAGTCTGAACCTGTCTGTGCAACTCTGACACCTTCACAAGGGGAGCAAAGTAAGTTTACACCATGAAGTTCACATAGATGATAACATACTCATGAGTACAGCAAAGTAAGTTTATGATACCATACTCCTGAGTAAAGCAAAAAAGTAAGTCCATAGTTTAAGATGATCAACACTCATAGTTTACATAGATGATAACATACTCATGGAGTAAAGCAAAGTGAGTAAAGCTAAAGTTTATAATACCATACTCCTGAGTAAATTGAGTGAAAGTAAGTTTATAATACCATACTCCTGAGTAAAGCAAAGTAAGAAATTGTAAGTTAAGACCATAGTTTACATAGATGATAACATACTCATGAGTAAAGCAAAGTAAGTTTATACCATGAAATTTACATTGATACATACTCATGAGTAAAGCAAAGTAAGTTAAGACCATAGTTTACAACAGATGATAACATACTCCTGATAAAATAAAGCAAAAGTAAGTTAAGACCATAGTTTACATAGATGATAACATACTCATGAGTAAAGCAAAGTAAGTTAAGACCATAATTTACATAGATGATAACATACTCATGAGTAAAGCAAAGCAAGTTTAGATCATAGTTTACATAGATGATAACATACTCATGAGTAAAGCAAAGGAAATAATACAAGTTTAGATCATAGTTTACATAGATGATAACATACTCATGAGTAAAGCAAAATGCTAAGTTTAGATCATAGTTTACATAGATGATAACATACTCACCCTCACCAATGTGAAGCAAAATAACTCCAAGTTATGATACCATACTCCTGAAATAAATGCAAAAACAAGTAAGTTTAGACCCTAGAGTTTATAGATCATATGATAATATACTAATGAGTGGATAAAGATAGATTTACATCAAGACCATAGAGTTTACATAGATAATGACATACTAATGTAAATCATCAAAGTAAGAAATTGAAAGATATAAAATGTTATTTTTTTTATTTGAAATAACCTGACACAGCCATGAAATTCTTCTGAAGTAAAGAAGAATGTAACGGAAAGGAGATTAGACAAGACTGAATGCAGATTGACATAAAAAATAAATAATTCTATTCGAATACAAAAAAAATGTTTAAAAAAAGAATAAAAAAAGAAATACAATCTTACAAATCTTAATAAAGGCTCTTTGTCATCAATCAAAATGAACGTTTCAAAGTTATTAAATAATTAAATGCTTGATTGACTAAATAAAAAAATAAATAACAGCTGGAGCATATGGGAAGAGTGAATAATACTTGAATGAAATAAGAAATTCATACGTTTATGGTGGAATTGAAATACACCAAAAATTAGAGAGAAAAACAAAAACGAAACATGAAGCTATCAAGAAGAACAAGCAAGGTAATGACAAATTATTCTAAAACAATCTTGAACTGATTTTTCTTTCAATGTACCTGGAAAATAGAAGAAAATAAAGAAAAACATGAATTTATCTTCTGTGTCTTTGCAGTATATATATATATGAATAACTGTCAAAATATAGTCATCCTATATCAATAATAATAATAATAATGAAAAGTTTGTTTAGCATCCTTGGTTACCAAGGAAATGGCCGAATATATCTTGGATTTTGACCCAATTTTCAAAATCTATCTCCTCTCTTAGTTATGAATAAAATCACTCAAAACCTGAAGATTCAGATCATTTTTTCCATTGAATATCTAAAGAATGAAGTCGTTATTTTAGATTTTTTGGATAGCTTTTTAAAAAAGAATTTTTGAGAAAAATACAAGTAAAGAAAGTGAAAATAAAATAACATAAAGCAAACGCTTCAGACAGGTTACCCTTCTTGTAGCATTCTCCTGACTCTTTTGACCGTCTCTGGCATTGTTATTAAAGTAAAGGGGGGTTGTAAAACTAGGTTTAGTTGTGCATTGTTATGAAAACAGCCATCAAATGACCAGTTTGTTTTTTCCCCCTCTATTCCTGTACTTGTGCGTTTGTTTAGATCTAGGCGCGAATATTGTTTTTAAAACTTCTCCTTTACCCTTCACCTCTTATGTCACAAAAAAGCTTGACCAATCGATGTGCCGTGTTCGGGAAAGCCAAGCAAAAGAACTGTGCTGCCACATTGGCGATTAGCCGTCGCTAGAGGATTTTCAGTGCATATCTTCTCAGTTAATGTTAGGGTAATTTACGTCAAAATTTTGACTTTTTACCTACCCTTGCCTTCAAAATATTTTTTTTAAAAAAGGTATACGTCATATGGACATTTTTTTCCATAAGCTTGTAGATAAATGATCGTTCAACCTGAATATGCAAAGAACAGAACTTTTTTACTTTTTACCTACCTCGCCTACAAAATATTGTTTTTTAAAAAAGGTATACGTCATATGGACATTTTTTTGCCATAAGCTTGTAGATAAATGATCGTTCAACCTCGAATATGCAAAAACAGAAAGTCAACATTTGGATCCCAAAGTCATCTGAAGTTTGTAGCAAATATCCATCACTGAGAAAGGGGAGAAATGTGGATCCCCAAAGGAGAGAATCTGCTGCAGGCAACTGTTTTCTTTTGACTTCAGCATCTGCTGAATCTCAATGTTGGGAGCTTAAAAGATATAGATTTTTTTCATTTCAATTCAGCTTTTCTCCATCTCCAATTCTTCTTCATTCTCTGCAGTGTCCAATTCAGCTAGTTTTCATTTCCCGCTGTTTCACAGACTAAGGTTGGCTGTCTCTCAGAAATTCCTGCTTACTTTAATTTAGAAATTTCATCCTTTTCCCATTTAACATTTCATTCTTTAACTTCTCAGAATCCTGTTTGAGAGAAGATTCATCACTAATACTTTGTAAGTGATTATAAGTCCATTGTTTTAATCTTTCTCCTTTGTACTCGGCTATCTCCTTGAAGGATCTGTTTGTTTCTGGCCAGTTCCATCTTGTGTCCCCAGATTCTGAGAAACACGGGTAATTATAGTTTGTTTAACTTTTGATATCTCTTTCTCTTCTCCTCAGCTGAACTAATAAATCATCTAAGAGCCTCCAGTCTCTTTCAAACTTTTCAGAAAAATCACAGGCTTTCTTTCAAGACAAGAAGCTCCCCATTGGCTGATGAGAGGAGAAGGTGGATCTGCAAGTTGACTGCTTAGGAATCAACTTATTCTGAAAAAAAAACTTTTTTGGATATGGGATACATCCTATGCTTAACAGAACAACAGATCCTTGTCCAATGAGTAGTGAAATCACACACAGGCACAGGCCCTGACACTACACTGTTGTAATGTGTTTGTTAAATATCCATACTGAGTCCGTCTACAACACTTTCTGTGGCAGTCCTGCAGTGTCCAACTAGTACACTTTCATGGTGAGAAATGAGTCCGAATCATGACTACAGAGTTTGTCAGATTGAGACATGTAGATGAGTATTTGTAATGTAGTCCGTCCAACACTTTCATGGCGAGTGTGCTTCAGAGATTCAGTTGAGGTCAAGGCAATATATAAGACCAAAATTACTCTGAGTAGAATGTGCACTTATCATGTATTTTGTAATGGAAAGATTTTTTAATTCTGTTGACTTTTTTTTTTACTGATCTTTTTTGGGTTTCTTCTGTTTATTTATTTATTTATTTTTATCTGTCATGTGTCGAAAGCCTATCTAAGAAAGAGAAATAGAAGTGAATGTACAGAGAGAATGAAAAATGATTATAGTGTGAAGCCATGGAAATGTACTTCTGGGCAATCAACTTTTTTCTTATCTTATCTTAGACTGAAAGTTGTATTCTATGATATTAATAAAGTCTAAAACAATTAAATAATTCAAAGATGACTGTGATTAAATAATTAGAATAATATCATCCCCATGCACTTTTGAATCAAATCAAAGACAAATGTATATATATAGGGAGGGATGGAGGGAGGGAGGGAGGGAGGGAGGAGGGAGGGAGAGGGAGGGAGAGAGAGAGAGAGAGAGAGAGAGAGAGAGAGAGAGAGAGAGAGAGAGAGAGAGAGAGCGGGAGAGAGAGAGAGAGAGAGAGAGAGAGAGAGAGCCAGAGAGAGAGAGAGACAGAGAGACAGAGAGACAGAGAGAGAGAGAGAGAGAGACAGAGAGACAGAGAGACAGAGAGAGAGAGAGAGAGAGAGAGAGAGAGAGAGAGAGAGAGAGAGAGAGAGAGAGAGAGAGAGAGAGAGAGAGAGAGAGACAGAGAGAGAGAGAGAGAGACAGACAGAGAGACAGAGAGACAGAGAGACAGAGAGACAGAGAGACAGAGAGAGAGAGAGAGAGAGAGAGAGAGAGAGAGAGAGAGAGAGAGAGAGAGAGAGAGAGAGAGAGAGAGAGAGAGAGAGGGAGAGAGAGAGAGAGAGAGAGAGGGAGAGAGAGAGAGAGAGAGAGAGAGAGAGAGAGAGAGAGAGAGAGAGAGAGAGAGAGAGAGACAGAGAGACAGAGAGACAGAGAGACAGAGAGAGACAGAGAGACAGAGAGTGGAGGAAATAGTGGAAGACAGACAGAAAGATATACAAAGACAGACAAAGAAAGAAAGAAAACATAAGGGGAGGGGAAATGACAGGGGAAGAGATTGGAGTAAAACCTCCAAAAGCAACGTATAGTAAAATTACATCTTTGTCCTCTATCGTGTCCAATGATTCTTTCAATGTTGTGAGATGGGACTCAAGGCATGACATTGATGCTGTGAAATCACCAGATACTGCTTCAATCTGGATATACAAAAATAAAGAAGGTTTAATTGTCCGCAATATGACACAGAAAAGAAAGAAAAGACAAAACAATTACCGAATTACATGTAAAAATAGGCCTCAGCAGTTCAGAATAATTTCTATGCCGTGAACGATAAGCTTAAAGAGCATTGCAAAAGACACATTGCATCTAACCATATCAAAAATGATATAAAAAAAAGGGCACTTTAAAAATTATTACGCTTCCTCTTTCATATGTTTAAAATCTGATTCTCCTGTTTGAGATTACAACCCCATAAGCTAAATTCGCCCCCCCCCCCCCCCCCCCAACAAAAGGCATGATGGTTACCATTTTTCAAAAATCAAAACTGCACAAGCCCATCAAAACAAAGAAGATGAAACTGATAAAAAATAATATGAAAGATAGTTCTTACATTAAATTTGGCCATCACACCCTGCAGTGACGAACAATGGTTCTGCATTTCTACTCTCCTGGCCTCTTCCTCAGAACTTTTCTCGTCCAGTTCTTGTTTCAGTCTTTCCATCTCCTTGCTCCTTCTTTCATTCTCTTCCTTCATTTCCATCTTCCATATTGTTTCCTCCTCTTTCAGCTGTTGAACTCTCTTCACCTCCTCATCTTTCACATTCTTCATTTCATCCAGCCGTAGTTTTTCAATGTGGTCTCGTTCCATTTTCAAATGCATGTAACTTGAGTCCAAATGGAAAATCAAAATGTCATTATGAAATAACCAAATGCTTTAAAAAGAGGAAAATTTAAACATAGAAATGTGTGGGTAGGAAATGGCATTGATCACTGGTGTCTGAAGAATAAGATGTTGTTAGATTAATTGAAAAAAAAATCTTACATATAGAATGTTGAAGAACCTTTTTTTGCAAAAGACCAATAACAATTTTTTTTTATATTTAAATCAAGAAAAGAAATATTTAAAAAAACAAAAACAATCTCAAAAACCCAAGCAAAAAAATTGACAGACAAGTCAGGAAGGATATCAAAGGTGAATAAATATAAATCGAAGCTGAAAGACATACTCCAAATTCAAGGTCTGATATCGCTCCTGTAGCTCTGAATGCTTAGACTGCAGTTGTGACAGCTGTTCTTGGATCGCATGCAATTCTCCTTGAGAGGACCATGCTGATTGGCTGGCCTGATTCTTCTCTTGCTGCAAAACATCAAGCTGTCCAATGAGATTATCTTTCACACTCTGGGCGTCTTCGAGATCTTTGGTCAATTTGTCCATGTCTGATGGGTCTGCCATGGACACACTGATTTGGCTTAGGGTGTCCTGTTGGCAGACAATGAGGACATAGCAAAGGTAATAAGAAAGATTATCATATTGACACTTATTATTATAAACTGGTATGATTAATCAACATACTGTTGGTGAAACTGTCTAAATACTTAAAAATTCGCCATCATTTTTCAGAAGCAAAGTATGTAATAAATCATTGAATAGGGCTGCAAATACTTTGTTACGCTTTTTGGATTACTGCTTAATAACATTTTTAGTCTTTAAAATGTAGTAAATGGAAATAAATAATCAGCTGTGCTCGAAATAGATTTACATGGTAAGAGTTGAACTTTTCGAAATATCTAAATAAGTGAGCCTGCTCCTTGATTTATGAGGTAAGTAGGTTTCAAGGCGGAAGGAAAATGGAAACATTGGTATCGATCTTTTGCGTAACTGGATCATACTATTTGTTCAAGGCCTCGAATATTCATAAATATCAATGATAGCAGGGCTTTACAATCTTTGAAGTTCTTTTCAGGTGTTGAAATTGAAAGAAGGATGTGAATATTTCTTTTAATCTTACTCTATTAAAACAATCCAACAAAAAACCTCCTTCTTGACACTCAAAACCTAACAGTGTGCTTCTGGAAATTTCTCTCAATTATTTTGTTTGTGCTCACCATACTTGTAATGCTTGATCTTCTACTGATGGGGACGTTCCAGGTACCTGAATTTCCAAGCTTTCGGCTGAATTTTTGAAAAAGAGAACAGGAATGAGTTAGGCTATCACAACATGTAGTATTAATTAAGCCTACATATACACTCATACATTAATTCAAGTCATTGTACGAGTCATTCAGGATTGATCCATATGTCATTCTAAATACTCTGAAACATAACAAACATTTTTTTTATCCTGCATGGAAATTTGCATTCACAACTAAGAAGTCAAAAGGGACATAAGGGTTCATGTGATAAAAACAGTTGGACCCAAGACCATGAGGTTGAGCATTGAGGGATTGATCCTTATTTGTAACTAATCTTAGTAATGAAAACTTGTTTTTCTCAGTCCATCTTCATTGAAATGGATAACAGTAACAGCAAGAACTGGAGGTTAAAATCTGCATCAAATCGGTATCAAGCTCAACTGATTTCTTCTTAGGGATAAACAGTAACCATGGCATCAGCGGCCTAGTGGTTAGGTTGTAAAACGGCATCATGAGGTCCTGGGTTCAAATCATAGCAGTGCTAGGTTTGACGTTGTGTTCCTTGGGAAAGACACTTAACAAGTATTTTCTCCACTCAATCCAAGTGCAAATGGGTACTATCAACAGATTGGGAGTAAAAACCCTACGACAGACTAGTGTCCTATCCAGGAAATGACTATTATCACCTGTTCCGCTTCACACGCTACAGACACTGGAGAAAGCTCTGGTTCCATGGGCTGTGAGGGCCTAGAAGGAATTACACCTTTACTTTAAACAAAAGCCAGGATTCACTTCAACTCTCTAAGTTGAACAAACCTTGCAACTTTTAAAACATGATGCCTCTCAAAGAAAAAAGAAAAAAGAACACCAAAAAAAAAAAAAAAATCAGGATGACAATAAGCTTGTAAGAAAATTCAAGCTCTCTCAAAGTAAAAGTATTTATGACAGAAGGTCTACCAATCACATCAAATCATGAGTAGAGAAGCAATATTGTCCACAAAACGTTACGCATATCATATCTCAAAAACTGAAGGAACAAAAGGGATAAAGTCTTGGAAATGAAATCAATCAAAGCCTGATCTATCGACTGCAAGTGGACTCGGTAGTCCAGACGCAAGGTGTCCGCCTCTCAAACAAAAGGTAGTGGGTTTGAGCCCCCGCCAATGATTGAAAAATTTTCATGCAAAACCTACTCCCTGATCCAGGAAAGTAGATCGACACCTAGTCCCATTGGAAACAGATGATGAAAAGGAGGGCCTGTGTGTCGAACACAACACTCTGTTTACAGAGCAGTCCGAGCAAAAACCTTGAAATCACCTTAGTTGTGGATGTTGGTAAATCAAATCAAATAAAAATTGACTGCAGCAGAATTAGACGTAAAAAATTGGTTGAAAAGAACTCAATCACAATCATAAAACAATACACTGTCATGAAATATGAGCGATAAGTCAACCAAATGATTTTAAGTCATATAGAAATAGTATGCGTTACTTTTTGTGGACAGTATACAACATACTTAGCAAATGATGGCCAGTCTGAATCAAGGTCATAGCCTCGGGGGCCAGGTCAAAGTGCATAGAGTTCAAGTCATAGAGGGCGTTGATCAGTGGGGGAAAGCTGCTGGCTGTTTAGAAAGATGCTGCCTGGCATAAACCACAACCTGGATGGAGAAAAAAAAATTGAAAAAAATCCCAAAACAAATCAATGAAAGAATCCTTGAATTGTGACAAACTTTGGGATGAATATTATCAATCAATCAATGTAAAATTTAATATCTTGAAGATCAAAAGGAAAAAGGAAAACGATGGAAAGGAGAAAACAGAACAAAGTAAAAACCCTCCTGAAAAACAAAACAAAAAGAAACCAAACCGAAGACAGCGTTAAACACATTTCAAGACATCTTTGACTACTTTCGATATTTTCACTACTTACTTCGTCTTGTCATGTACTAAACATTGTTGAATAGCATCAGCCAAGCGCTGGTGGACAAGACAGAATCGAATGAAAGCTCTGCCTCTTACCCAAGGAAGTCTTGTTCTGTGTGATTGTCATACCAAGGATTTATATATAAGAGTTTAGTTTCAAGAACAAAGCCCAAAAGGATCAAAGACAAAAAGATAACTTAACAAAAACCCTCACAAAAAACAACAATACAAACTTATAAACATCCATCCAAACAGGTAAATACTACCTTTTTCAAGAATGTATCTACAGCAAAGTCTTCAATGACCAAATGAAACTAATAAAATAAAGTAAATCAATCAATCAATCTACTTATTTCATTTCAAAGAGTGATTTTGATATTTAGTTCTCTTAGATAGTTTTCACTCACATGTGAATGAAACGCATTTTAATTTTATTACGTGTTGTATGTCAGTATTACACACTATTCCTAACTTCAGATCATCCGTACTCTAAGTTCCATTGAATCATGAATAACTTCCCTCATTTAAACATTATCCTTGAAACTGAAAAGATAGCACATAAAACAAGCCTTCTATTCATACATAGAATAGCTTACCTCACCAAGACTTTTGACATACTTGATTCCCTCATTGGAGCCTTTGGATGAGCCAAGGCAATGACAAAAATAGTCCCAATACTCTTTCTTGCGGCCAAGCAAAGACGTCTTTCCTACATTTAAAAGACATAATAAAATGATTTAAAATTTGGTACGACGAGCAGACAGATGCACTTATATTATGTCCAGCGCAGTATGCATGTTTTTACAATAAATTTGCATTTCCCACTCAGTTTTAAGCAGAAAATTGAAAATGTATTCCTAAATATTTACAAGAGCGCTAAGGACACACTTCTAGAAACAAGATTCTGTCACATGTTTTAAATTTCTTTGTCTTCCATTTTCCTTTTCTTAAAGTGAACACAGATAATCAAAAGACCTATTTTTGGCGTAATGCATTTAAACTGAGAAAACTGCTTCCAAACAAATGACTCATATATGTTCATTTACATAAGGATAATAACAGTAGTTTTCTCATGCAGCGATGGAACGTCACAGGCTCCTATAAAAATGTTGTTTGGAGTAAAACCTATGTGACATAGTATGGATTAGAGGTCGAAGATTGATTATGTGAATTTGGGCTAGCAGTTTCTTGTCATTTATCACTTTTGAATTAAGGGATTTGATTCTAGTGCCATGCTGTCATGCATTAAGTCTAATAAATGACAACTCCATCAGGAAAGACAACAAACACATGATGTTTTGCGTATAACACTTTGTCAGACAACAAACAAAGAATGTCAATAGACGTTATCAAATTTCTGATGTGATAAGAAAACAGACAGATTTATATTATATCTAGTGCAGCATGCATGATTTCCCAATAAATTTGCTGTTCTCAGTTTCAAAAAGAATGTTGAGTATTGGTTACATATCAAGAACTACCATAAGTCCCTCAATTCAGTGCTTTGTGTAAGTACTTAGTGCACTTTATACTTTGTACATTTCTTTTCTGTAAAAATAATGTTTGAATAGTTCAAATTGGCTTTCAACATAAACAAAATAATAAATATACACTTCATGTGACTGTATTAGTGACCTGAAAGTTTGAGAGGTTCACAGCATTATTTGTAAAAATTGCTGATTAACGCAACTTGCACCTAATCTCTACTGATATATTTCTTTCACCTTTCAATCCCATTTGCAGAAGATGTTCAAACTTGGCACAAAATCGCTGCAGAATAACACTGTCATCTGTGATTGGGTGGTGATTTTCAAAAAAATCAGCCTTCATCTGAACAATGGTTTCTGGACACAAAGTGCAATATAATTTTGGCATGAAATTCAGTTATTTGATTGAAGGCATAAATGATCTGACAATAAAGAAGTCAAAAGAGGTTATGAGCTTAACATAGTTCATGCTATCAACAAATGGTCAGCAAGTGCTATTCCACAACCGGGGACGCGTCTGGTAGGAGATGGTCACCGCAGCAGTGGCGATATAGGGTTCCATAAATACATGTGGGAGAAATATTTTGAAAAATATCGGTTTCATTATTATCTATAGCCTCTTGGGTTGTTAGATACAAACTTTTCATTTTGCAAGCTTTAAAAACCACAATTTCGCAAAGTGCAGAAGTGGTCTATTCCTATTTCAAAATGGTGATAAACGAGTTATTGCACTGCCATTATCAAATGAAATGCGGTATACATAAAACTTTTTTGACAAATTTCACTTTGTACATTTTCCGATAGTTTGTGCCCTATTAAATCTACCCGTTACCAAAAAAGAAAAGAAAGAAAAACAAGAGAAATAAGAGCAATTCAAATTTCAAAGAATGCCGTATCTGCATTTCAGGAATCTGCCTCCATTACCAAATGAAATGCCGTATGTGTGTCTTGGTTACCAAAGGAAATGCTGTATGTTGGTCACTCGGAAGAGAGAGATGTAACACTGAGTAACAGTCCCATAAAAGCAAGACGCTGATTAGCCAAGACATGCAGGTAGTTATTTTTGTTTTTCGTCTATCGAGTTATCTTAGTGGGTGGGTCGATCTCATTGTGTCGAATCAGAGTTACATTACAATACAAACGATTAGCCATGTTACTATTATTGTTATCGACATTTATTGACTCAATTCTGTTATTTTGAGTTTGATTATTTATACACTGGCCGCTTTGTGAGAAGGAAATTGAATTGGATTGCAAGGAAAGCGAAACATCATCCAACATTTTATGCAATCAGGCTGTTCATATTTAGGGGAAAATATTTCCACCGAGTCAATATATTTTAGTTTGTAGTAATTATTTTGAGCACTGTCATTCTCATCCTAACAGGCACGCTTTCAAGCTGCAAAATCTATTCTTATGACTGATTTCATCCCATTTGATCTCTTTATTTATATAAAGTTTCCTTACTGTTATAAATCTTTTTTCTTTCTTTATCAGCTCCCCTTTCGGTGTATGGGTTCAGATGCCCGAGACAATCTTTCTCCAGGATGCCCTGTCCTGTCATTTTTTGTTTCCTTTCAAAAAAGTTAAATTTCTATGCTTCAATGCCTCTTTTATATCTTCTTCCCACTTTCTCCGAGGTCTGACTTTTGGTCTTTTACCTTGGGCTTTAGCACTGTATACTGATTTAGCTATTCTATTGTCATTCATTCCGTTTACATGCCCAAACCATCTCAATTGATTTATTTCTATCTTTGTTTTTATGCCATCTGCTTTGGTTTGATCTCTTGTTGTTGTGTTTCTGATTTTGTCTCTTTTAGTTTTCCTTACTACTCAAAAAGATATTTCATTTCAGCTGCCTGTACTCTACTGTATTCTCTACTGTCTAAGGTCCAGGTTTCGCTGCCATAGACGAGAGTAGGACAATAAACTGTGTTGTATACTGCCATTTTGGTTTTTGTTGACAATTCTTGTTTACCTTCAAATGCCTTTCCTAGATGGTTATATATTGCACTTGCCTTTTTGATTCTCTGGCTGATTTCTTCTCATAGTTTTCCCTCTGAGTTAATCCTTACTCTCATTCCTCTTTTACTTAATTCATAATGTTGATATATTCGACTGAAGGTCACTCTCTGAGTTTCCAAACAGAACTATATCATTGGCAAATGAAAGCATTGATACATTTACTGGTTTGAGCTTCCACATACCTACATTCATTTTCTTTGTTTTTGAGGATGCCTTTGCGACCGAATCCATAAATGTGATAAACAAAAGAGGACTTAGGATTCAATCCTGTTTCACTCCTATATCTACATCAAATTCTGCAGATGTTTCCAGCTTGTCTCACTGCACATTTTGGTTTATTGTAAAAAAATGGCTTCTATTAAATTTTGCTCTACATTGTGTTATTTTAAAGAATGCCATAGTTTGTACATCATCACAGTGTCAAATGCCTTTTCTAAGTCTATAAAGCACAGGTGCAAGTCAATGTTTCTCTCAAGGAATGTTTCTATTATTTCACCGGTCTCTAAAGAGTATGCCAAATAAGACATGCTCATTAGATCATATCCCAACATCACTATTGAAATCTTGTGCTCATGAACTCGCTCCTGCTAGTTCATCAATCGTTAATGAAAGCCTTGAAAACAACGATCTTCCCGGCTGTCTGAAGAAAGCTTAAGTTGATCCATTAAAGAAAATAAATTGAAACTAAATGACAGTAAAACGGAATTGATAACTTTTGGCTCAAAGTATAATCTTCAGAAAATCAACGTGAATAACATTCTCATTGGCAATAATACCATTGAAGCCAATGGATCTGTTAGAAATTGAGGCTTCATTTTTGGATCCATGGAAAATCACATAAAAAGATCAAGCAAAAATGCTACATTAACCTGTGATGGACACATAAAACTCGTCAGTATTTGGATGAAGAAACAACCAAACTGTTGATTCTTGCATTTGTCATCAGTCATCTCGACAACTGCAATGGCCTACTATATAACATCCAATCTGGCTAGATAAAGGGTCTCCAACAAATCCAAAATCAATGCACCCGCGTCACCACGACAAAAACTAAAGATTACATCATGCCAGTTCTAAAAGACCTTCACTGGCTTCCAGTTCACAAGCTGATCGAATTTAAGATTGCTTGCACGGTTTACAACTCACTACATGGAACAGCTCCAGAATATCTGTCTGAACTGTTACTGGTATGCCAGCCACCCCACCCACTGAGGTCTGGGAATAAATCCCTCCTTACCTCACCCATTCCAAATACGAAGTTAGGCATGAAAGCCTTCTCATCCAATGGTCACATAGTTTGTAACTCTCTGCCAATGATCATCAAGAACAGCCCTAACATCCATTCCTTCAAAAAACAGTTGAAAACATATTATTTTCTAGAGACTTATTTCTGATGTTGTCAATTTTTATTGACTCTTTCTTGTATTTCTTTGATATTGTAAAGTGCCTAGAGAATCTCGAAGTTTAGGCACTATAGAAATCTCCATATTATTATTATTATTATTTGTCTAATTGTAAATATGTGGTCTTGTACACTTCTTCCTGGTCTAAATACACTCTGATGTTCTTCAACCTGATCCTCCTCATTTCTAGTATTCTGGCATACACTGTTCCCGATGCGCTAAATAGTGATATAACTCTATAGTTTGAGAATTCCATAGTTGATCCTTTCTTATGTATTGGTACTACTGTTCTCTTTTTTCCAGTCTTCTGGCACCTGTTTGGACTTCCATACTTGTTGGCATATTGCATGTAGTAGTTTGTCTGCCTCTCTCCCTTGGTGTATAATCATTTCAGGATAAATTTGATCTGCTCCTGAGGCTTTTCCTCATTTCACTTTTCTTATAGCTGTTTGGATTTCTTCAGTTGATATATCTACATCTTCAGCTGTCTCCTCTGGATTACTTGTTACTCTTACTAATTGACCTTTTCTCCTTGTTTCATATATTCTGGAGGGATTATGTAATTGTTGAAAATACTTTCTCCACATTTCCATGATTTGGCTGTCTTCTTTCATTATTTCTCCTTTGGCATTCTTAATGTGTCGTATTGGGCATGTTTTGGTCTTTCTCATGCTCTTCATTGCCCCCATAACAGCTTTTGATTTCCTTGATAGCTTTCTTGAAGTCTTTGTCCAAACTCTTACCATTGTTCCTGTTTTGCTTTCCTAACTTCCTCTTTGGCGATAGTTTTTTTATTCACGTAATCTATCCTATCCTCTGGTCTCTTTGTTTGGAAGTATTTCTTCCATGCATCCTTCTTTTCTTTGATCTTAGTTTGGACATTCTTACTCCACCATGATTTTCTTTTCCTATCTTCTTTAACTTGTTTTCTACCACAGACCTCTTCAACAACTGAGGAGTATTTCTTTATACATTTGCCACTTTTCATCTATTGTGCTATCATTCATATCCATCTGTCTTTCACTGATAAATCTTTTTCTCCTAGATTGGTATATCTCTTTTACTATTGGTTTATTTAGTTCCTCTATTTTGAGTTTAGCAGCTCTCTTCTCTTTTCTTTTCTGTTTGTTTTCTTCAGTCAGTAATCTCGTTTTGGCAATCACTAGGTGATGATAACTAAATATTTCTGCTCCTCTGCTTACTCTTGCATCCAATGTACTGTAAAATAGAGAGCTGCTAACTATTATGTAGTCTATCATTGATTTTTCACATCTGTCTTCAGTTGCTCTTGTATATTTGTGGATATCTTTATGAGGAAAAAAGGTGTTAGATATTTTCATGTTATTCTTTAGGCAAAAATCTATTAGTCTCTTTCCATTTGGAGAAGTTGTTGTCTCTCCTTCTTTACCTTTTTCTCCTCCTGACATTTCCTTATTGTTGCCTTCTCTAGCGTTTAAATCTCCTAAAACCATTAGTTCCTGTTTGTGTTGAAGATTCTCTGTAGCTATTTGTAAATTGTTTTCGAAGATATCTTTTTCTTCTTTAGTGGCGTCTTCGTTTGGTCCATAAGCTATTAATAATTTAATTTCTCTTCCTTTTGGTTCAATATTTACCTCTAATAGCCGTGGGCTTATAAATTTCCAACTTTCTAGTAGCTTTTCATTTCTTTTATGCACTAGGAGGCCTACTCCTGCTTCTAGCTCTATCTTTGACATCTACTCCTGAGAAGATTAAAATATTATTTTGCCCTACATTTTCTATCGCTTGTCCTTTTTCTTTGTTTCCATTTCTTCAGCTAATTCTGACTCTTTTCCATTTATTGCCTTAACATTCCATGTTCCAAAAATCACAGTCCGTGTTCGTTTCCATTTTCATCGTTGAAAGGTCAAGCCGGGTATGTTATATTTCTCTGAATCAGTTTGGTTTTGGATAAGCAGGGGATTAGCCAACTGTACCCTAGGTAGATGGTGGGGCTGCTGCCTTGAGGCCCCTACCAGGCCTTGTTATTTTCTGTCAGGGTTAACTCCCTTAGCCTTTGATCACCCAAGACCAGCCTGCAAGACAACAGGTTGTTATTTTCTGTCAGGGTTAACTCCTTTAGCCTTTGGTCAACTAAGACTGACCTGCAAGGCAGCAAGTTGATTTCTGTCAGGGTTAACTCCCACAGCCTTTGGTCAACGAAGACCAACCTGCAAGGCAGCAGGAGATCGACGGGATCATCTACTTCCCGTACAGGTGCTTACCTGTCCACTGCCCGGCAAATGAAGTGCAGTAAGAAGTATATTATTTAATCCACTATGGTCAGATGGTTTCCCGTTTATTTGAAAACTTCTATGTCACAGGGCAATAGATTGGTGTACTTGGTGTGGTATTTGAGTGTAATATAGATGTTTTAGAGAGCAAAATATGTTTTTCTCGATTGCAGCAAATGAGGAAACACAGTCAGTTGGCAGATATGGTACTTCATTTGATAACAACAGAACAGAGAGATATTAGAATAGGATGGACCATGTTTACTCTTCCCACATGAAAACTAGGTCAACCAGTCAGGTCCTCATGCATGAGATGGACCGTTTGCTAAAAATCTTCAAGCCCCATTTACTCAAAATAGACCAACTGAGGGATGGCCCACTTTGCATTAGGCTTGCCACTCATTCTCTGCTGGTTCATTAGGAGCTTACCTTTTGGGAAAAGATCACTTAAAATATTTAACATCTTTCAATCTATGCCTATAATCAGATACAGGGTACTCACTCATAGATATGGACAACAACAAAAAAAGAAAAAAAAAGGAAAGGCAGGGGGAGAAAAAAGCACCATTACAAAAGCAGAAAAGAAAATTAAGTTTATATGAAATAAAAAGCAAAGAGATGTATATAGCCCAAGTAAGTTTGTAAATATAACCACAGCATTATGCTCTTTATCTTTGTGCCATCACAGATTTATCTTACCTAGGGCATCTTCAAGAACTTTCTTTTGCTGAGATGTATTCACTACCTGGACAGCTGGAGTGTCCCCAGGTCCGGACTGATAATTTGGAGTAGCCATCGTTCAGGTAAACCGGTACTAGATGTTTGAAGTGCAAAACCCAATTTCTAGTTTTGTTGAAGAAAACAAGAAGAATGCAAATTTCACTGCGAAAGAAAAAAGACCAAAAGAAGCAAATGACATACATAGATACACTAACATTAAACAACAATATCTTCCTTTTTTCATTCTTTTTTCTTTTCATGTAGTAACATCCATCATTGAAGGACCGATCTACATTTCCCATATTACTTGTTTTAAGTGGCAACACGACAGATTTCTGTTACACATGCTTCCGTAAGTATATGAAAAGCTGGGTAAAACAGCAACGCACTGGCATTCAAAGTCCAAATGTGCTTGTTACATGTGAATAGATTTTAGTTAGCTAAATGATTGGGTCAGCAAATGTTTCTGAAAGTTGATTAAGTTATGAGCTTCAGCTGCAGCTGGTGGGAAACTGTTCCAGAGACGGATCTTGATATTGTTGTTGAAACTGTCTAGACATGCATCATGTCTGTGTGAAGTAATTTTTCAGGAAAAGCAAAAAAATGTAATTATAAGTCATTGAATAGGGCTGTAAACACTATGTTATGCTTCTTGGATCTCAATTTAATAACTATTTTAGTCTGGTATATGAAGTAAAGGGAAAGAAATAATCAGTTGTGCACAAAATTTATTTACAAAATTATAGTTGAACACAGATTTCCGTTACTCTTCCTGCCACGAAAAACCTAATTTCGTAAGTTTGATTTGATCTGATTTACCCACATCCACAACTAAGGTGATCTTAGGGTTTTTGATAGGATTTTTAATTTTGCCTGGACTGCCCTGTAAAACACCCAAAGGAATTTTAATGTGCACAGAGTGTTGTGATGTGTACTTTTATCATCCATCTCCGATGAGACTAGGTGTCGATCCCCTTACCTGGATAGGGGGAAGTTTTGCTAAAAAAAACTTGAGAACGTTTTTCAATCGTTGGCGGGGCTCAAACCCACTACCTTTTGGTTGAGAGGCCGACACCTTGCCTCTGGATTACTAAGCCCACTGCAGTAAGAGAAACAATGTTTCCATGTCGATATTAACTCTTTGTGTCTGCCTGCCTTCTTCTTCTTCATAATAGCTGACCAACTCAATTCGTGTTTCCTGATGACATAGGTCTACATGTAAAGTGGCGAGGAAAGAATAAGTATTGATTTTAAACTAGAGTTTGTAATCGTATGGTGTGAAATGTTGGCAGTGCTAAAGTGTGATTATCCCAAAATTTGTACTCGTAATCCAACTCAACTTACATATTTAGGATTAGATCTAAATGTAAATAGATTCCGGATTAACATCATATCTACAAAATTTAGTCAGATAAATTCAAAAGATTTAATCTATCACAATCCCAAAAGGCTGAAGCTCTCCCACCCCTTCCTCATCAAATCCGAGGTTAGGTCCCTTAGGCATCTCATCCTAACAGTAACAGCTGTATCACGTCTAAATGCAAGGACACACTAGGTCTGATCTAGTCACTGTAAGTACAAATTTGACCCACATTTTCTTACGCCCTAAACCGAAGGATTAGCGCTCATCCAGAGTACTGATGGAGGTAGATCTAGATCTATCTGGTATCTTCAGTCTTACCTTAAACCTCGCCTGTATTAGTGTATCCTTTAAACAAGATCTGTATGTAGTGGACAAAGATGTCGATCATTGGTACTGGATCTCTCTTCGTTACAGTTACTTGAGAGTTAGGCCTACTTCATCTCATCACTCGCAGTCAACCTCTCACTTGACATTTTATCCTGCCCTGCCTGGCGAATAGATCTAGAATATAGATCTAGCTCTACCTCAGAACTAGAGTGTAGTAGATCTAGCTCTAGATCTAGACATATGTTCAGTCCATTCATTCATTTCAAATTCACATCTATATCAGTTCTTATTCACTCATACGTTTTAATGTGGCACTCCTACCATACCAATTTCAGGAGTAATATCATATATATGAGTGTAAATCAGAGAACTGAGACTGTGAGTCAGTGAGAACAAAGTTACTGAGGGCTCAGAGGGTGGTTTGTTATGATCGGTTTTCAGTGAAGAAGGTAAATTTCTTCTTATCCTTACCTGCACCCACAAGAACTCAGTGCCTCCACCCCATGACTACTTCCGCTTGAGGAGACAGGAAGTTAAAGGCAGTCAGTGGGGGCGTGGGATAACTTACTTCTTTGAGATGGAAATCCGAGATGGACACTTTTGAATCGACATGCAAAGAAATAACATGTAAACCAGGCATACTGTTGTTAATCGTGTCTTATCCGAACGCTCTTTCACATATCCATGCCACTTCGAACACTGCTATTTATACAGTATACATTATTATAGATCTACACAGATACGTATCCCCACTCCATCTCCCTTCTTGTTTTTTGCTCAGTGCAAAAACGCTGTCGACCGTTGTTTTCTTGACTATTCTATTGTCATTCAGTCTGCTTACATGCCCAAACCATCTCAATTGATTTATTTCTATCTTAGTTTTTATGACATCTGCTTTGGTTTGATCTCTTATTGTTGCGTTTCTGATTTTGTCTCTTTTAGTTTTCCTACTACTCTGTTTAGATATTTCATTTCAGCTGCCTGTACTCTACTGTATTCTCTACTGTCTAAGGTCAAGATTTCGCTGTCATAGACGAGAGTAGGACAATAATAAAGTGTATTGTATACTGTCATTTTGGTTTTTGTTGACAATTCTTATTTACCTACAAATGCCTTTCCTAGATGGTTATATATTGCACTTGCCTTTTTGATTCTCTGGCTGATTTCTTCTCGTAGTTTTCCCTCCCAGTTAAGCATTAGTCCTAGGCAATTGTAGCTTTTAACTTGTTCTAAATTCTCCCTGCCCAATTTAATATTTTGTGTTTTAGCTTCCCTAGTTACTAGCATTGTTTTGGTTTTCTTTACATTTACTTTCATTCCTCTTTTATTTAGTTCATTATTCATAATGTTGATATTCGGCTGAAGGTCACTTTCTGATTTTCCAAACAGAACTAAATCATCGGCAAATGAAAGTATTGATACATTTACTGGTTTGAGTTTCAACATACCTACATTCATTTTCTTCATTTTTGAGGATGCCTTTGCGACTGAATCCATAAATGTGATAAACAAAAGAGGACTTAGGATACAACCCTGTCTTACTCCTATATCTACATCAAATTCTGCAGATATGTTTCCAGCTGCTCTCACTGCACATGTTGGTTTATTTTAAAAACTTTTAATAGCGTCTATTAAATTTAGCTCTACATTGTGTTCTTTTAAGAAATGCCATAGTTCGTCCCTCCTCACAGTGTCAATTTTTTCCAGTCGTCTGGCACCTGTTTGAACTTCCATGATTGTTGGCATATTGCATGTCACAGTTTGTCTGCCTTTCTCCTTGGTTTTTAATCATTTCTGGATAAACTTGATTTGCTCCTGGGGCTTTTCCTAATTTCACTGTTCTGTAAAAAAGGGAGCTGCTAACTATTATGTAGTTTATCATTGACTTTTCACACCTGTCTTCATTTACCCTTGTATATTTGTGGATATCTTTATGAAGAAAAAAAGTATTGGCTATTTTCATGTTATTCTTTAGGCAAAAAGCTATTTGTCTCTCTCCACTTGGAGAAGTTGTTGTCTCTCCTTCTTTACCTATTACTCCTCCTGACATTTCTACATTGTTGCTTAATCTAGCGGTTAAATGTCCTTAAAGCATTAGTCCCTGTTTGGGTGTAAGCAGGGGGGGGGGCGGCACCTGGCCTGGTGAGTTTTGTACCAAAAGGTTAATTTTCTGTTCTTTGCATATTCAGGTAGAACGATCGTTTGTCTACAAGCTCATTGCAGAAAAATGTCCATGTGACGTATAATTTTTTTTTACAAAATATTTTGTAGGCAAGGATAGTTAAAAACAGTCACAATTTTGACGTAAATTACCCTAACACTGACTGAGAAAATGGCAGTAAAAACCCGTATATTGGCAGTTTATCGCCAAATGTGATAGCACACGATATTTGACCTCGTTTGCCGACGCGGATCAACACTTCTCCCATCGCTGTGTGATATAAGAGGCGTTGCGCGTCAGTGTGTATGTAAACACGCGCACAAGCATAGGATATAGAGGAAGAAAACAAAAAATGGTCATTTCGACGTCTGTTTTCACAACAGTGCACATCTAAACCTAGATTTATAATCCTATTGACATAAGTAATAGTGCCAGAGACAGTCGAAAGAGTAAGGGGGGCTGCTACAACAAGGGAAACCGGTCCGAAGCGTTTGTTTTATGTTATTTTCTGTTGATTTTTTTACTTGCATTTTTCTCGAAATGTATTTTTTCCACACTAAAATTCTACCTCCTCCGCCATTTAGCGAACGATTTGTATTATATTTGGCACACAGGTTCCTCTTGTCAATGTAAATAGAATGACGTCGGTTTTTTTTGTTGATATATTGTAAAGTATTTGAGAAATTTATTTTTTTTGTAATAAAAACGCCGTTTTGTACATTCACGATATAAAGTATTTTCAAAACTTCATTAAAAAAAAAATTGATTCCTAAGTTTTTCACCTAAGATTTTCACCATGTTGATTTTATTTTCACCTAAACCTATGCTATTCTGATTACTTTTCATCGGTCGTCTTTATGAACCAATCTTTATTACTCCTATTTTCTCATCATTAAGTTTTAATTTGTTTGCATTCATCCATTCCTTTGTTTGGGCTATGCAAGCTTCGCTTTTTCTGATGATTTCAACTTCGATATTAACATTGTGTAATTCAGTATCCTCAGCATATGTAACTCTCTGGATCTTAGATTTTCTGACCAACAGACCTCAATTTGTTAGATTAAAATCGGAGAATGGTATTTTTGACTCGTCAGTAATTGTAACAAACACTGGAGCACCCCAGGGGACTGTCCTTGCACCTATACTCTTTTCTATCTACACTTATGATTGTAAAATTGCGTTTGAAAATATCCCAAGAATAAAATATACAGATGATACATCTATCCAAGCTCTTATCAGGTTAGAAGTAGATCTAATCAATTATGCTCAGGAAATCAAAAGGTTTGTAAAATGGTGTGATGACAATTATTTACAACTTAATGTTAACAAAACAAAAGAAATGATTTTGATTTTATGAAGACAAGTAACATCCATAATGATATTGTTATAAAAGATGAAACAGTTGAGAAAGTTAATGAATATAAATTTCTTGGCATAAGTTTTTACGAGAAGCTAGAATGGCAAAAACAATGAAATAAAGTTTTAAAGAACGTGAACAAAAGAATGTATTTTATGAGCAAGTAAGTTTCAAATTGATAACACTATAATAAGACTTTTCCATCAAACTTGCTTAAAGAGTATTATTTTTTTTTAGTAAAACTGCATGGGGAGGAAATACAAGAGACAGAGAAAAGAAGAAATTTAATAGGACACTGAAACACATAGGGAAACTCTTAAATGGTGTAGAGCCGGAGAACTTTGAAGATCTGTATAAGATTCAATACAAGATCAAACTCAGGAGTATACTTAAAGACAAAACCCACCCTCTTTTCTCCATCCCCAAAACAAGTAGTAGAAGCGGTCGACTTATACATTTAAAATCCCGCACTGAAAGATATTTTAGATCTTTTCTTCCAAGCGCCAGACGAAAGTTTGACCATACCTTACTTTGAAAGCACAATGGCGTTTTCCTCACAATGTTTAAGAAATGTAAATTGATGGATGGTGAATGAATGATATATGATAAGTTAATGAATGTGTATGAAGCTAAACTGATTTGTCTATAATTATTCTGTCTTTTACAAAAAAAATTTTTTATGTATATTGTTTCACCGCACTATTTATTTACCCACCTTTGAATTTTTGTATACTTCTCCTAAAATCTAAACATTTAATGATTAACTAAATTAAATTTGTTTGTAATTTGAAGGCATTGATGTATTCTTTTATTTTTCAAACGGAAATTGTGATAACACAAGTATAATTTCCTTTTTTAAAGGATCAATAAAGATGATTGAAATTGAAATGAAATTGAAATTGAAATTGAAATTGAAATTGAAATTGAAATTGAAATATTGATGGTAAGACATTGAGTTTTCTTTAAAGATTTCAGATAATGGGCTAGTGTAAATGATAAAAATAATTGGCCCTAGCACAGACCCTTGCTAGGTATGCCGTAATTGAGATGAAATCATCTGCATCTACAACTTTCCACGCCAATAAACTGTTTTCGGTTCCAAAGATATGATTCAAACCAAAACAGCATTGTGCCCGAGATGCCAAATATTGCATGAAGTCTCTGAAACAGAATATGGTGATCGATGGTGTCGAATACAGCCGAAAAGTCTAAAAGATTTAAAAGTGTAATCGAGCCTTTATCAATAACATTTAATAGATCATTTAAAACTCGTAACAAAGCTGCTTCAGTGGTATGCTTAGATCGATATGCAGATTGGAATGGTTGTTGTCGAAAAAAAATATCCAAATGTGGTAACAATTGTTTAACAACAATGCCGGAGAAGATCGACAGGAAACTCCCGACGATCGAATACGTAACTAAATAGATTTAATCTTGGTACAAGCAAGATTTTCACTATATCAAATACGTATGTGTATCTATGTGTATGTGTGTGTGTGTGTGTGTGTGTGTGTGAGAGAGAGAGAGAGAGAGAGAGAGAGAGAGAGAGAGAGAGAGAGAGAGAGAGAGAGAGAGAGAGAGAGAGAGAGAGAGAGAGAGAGAGTGAAAGAGAGAGAGAGAGAGAGAAGAGAGAGAGAGAGAGAGAGAGAGAGAGAGAGAGAGAGAGAGAGAGAGAGAGAGAGAGAGAGAAAAAGAGTTCTCTCAGATTATATTGTTATAGTTCGAAATAATAAACTATCTCACCTCTCCCTCACTCTCTCCTCTCTCTCTCTCTCTCTCTCTCTCTCTCTCTCTCTCTCTCTCTCTCTCTCTCTCTCTCTCTCTCTCTCTCTCTCTCTCTCTCTCTCTCTCTTGTCCTCTCTCTTTCTCTTTGTCCCGGAGATTGCATTAGTTGTGGCTGTTGGTAAATTCAATCAAAATCAAACCTCTGGGGTGTCACCTGGATTGTGACGAAAATGTCGATTTTTCTGTGCTTTTCATATTCGGGTAAAACGATCTCCACGGTTATAGCAGCGAAATATGCATGTGACGTATATTTTTCTGCTGCAAAACATTGTGCAGGCGAGGGCAGGAAAAAATACTCAAAATTGTGACGTCAATTTACCCTAACACTGACTGAGAAGATGAAACTGAAAAACTCTATAATGTGACAGTAAATAGCCAAATCTGGTAACATGGTTTTCGCCTGGCTGTCAACAACATGCTCGCCGAGATCTGAATCCGTACGAGGGGAAGTACAAGCATTGCTGGTCTGTGCGTTTGTAAACACGTACACAAGTATAGGAATAGAGGAATAGAACAAAATAACTGGTCATTTTGATGTTTATTTTCACAACAGTGCCCATCTAAATCTAGATTTATAAACCTCTTTACATAAGTAACAGTGCCAGAGAGTGGGAAAACAGAGAGGGGCTGCTACCAGAAGGGTAACCTGTATGAAACGTCTTGTTTTCTTTTATATCCATTTGATTTCTTTATTTGCGTTTTCCTCGAAATATAGCTTTTTGTCACATTAATTTTCTTTCTCCTCCGTTATTTAATGGTCGATGTGTATAATTTTGGCACACAGATTCCTCTTGTAAAGATTAAAAGAATGACGTCAGATTATTTTGATATCTTGTAACTCTTTCGAGAATTTCTTTTTGTAATAAAAGTGCCATTTTTGCATAGATACACTAGATCTATATGTAATTTTTAAAAAGTCATTAAAAAAAATATCCAAAACATCTCAATTTTCTAATGTCACATTTTAGATGTTGAATGGAAAAAGCGATATGCACAGATTTCGCGTAATTTTATTCATAACTAAGTGAGGAGACAGATCCTGAAAAATTGGATCAAAACCCAAGATGGCGGCCGTTTCCTCGACAACCAAGGACGCTACAAACGTTTCAATGATATAGGATGACAATATTTGGACCTATACTCATGTATATACTAAAGGAAAAAAAGCTAAACTCAAGTCAAAAGCAAAGCAAATAATCACTTCAGAATCGCCCCCACCCCCACCCCGGCCCCCATCCACTAAGAGTTGGGGCCAGCAGTAGTATACGGCCACATGTCTAGCGTTAAGCCGAGCTGCGAGTGGCGCTGTAGCAAAATGGCGATTATAATTATAGCTAAATTATGTTTTCACAAACAAGTTTTATTTAACTTAAACCACGTAATCATGCTGGTATCAAAAACACATTATTCTTAGAAGCAAACAACAAATCTTCAGATTTAGATACTTGAAACCATATAAAATTTACAAAGACTCTTTGCTAATTTCACTGATTGTACTCTCATGAGATGTAGAACTAAACTCAGGACCATGAAGACCAGTCTGTTGTCCAATTTGCAACATAAGATGTAGATCTAGATCGAATGATAAAGTAATAGCATTTGACAACTGTCATAGCTGTTACCACATGAATTGTTTAGGGATCAACCAAAGTCTACACGAAACCATAGGAATTTCAAATGCAAAAATAGTAACAAGGAGTGCACACAATGTGGATTGCCCAATTTCAATTTTATCCTATTCAGTAGTTTTGATTTATCAACTTCAAACAAGTTCAGTTCCCTTGATCTTAAAAATTTAAACAATATATCTAAGTTCTAAGTCTGAAAGTGAAACATATAGCAAACCTAAAACTAAAACATTTAAAGTAAAAGGATTAAACAGAACTAGCTCTAGGTCAAATTGTTTCCATGAGCTAGATTTTAACCTAAAACCAAGTCAAATATCAAACCCTAACAATCATAATCCTAGATGTAAACCTAAACATTCAAAATCAACACAACCGAATAATATAATATGCTTAATTATAAACTTTCATAGCTTGTACAGAAAAACGGTTGAATTATGCCAAGTAAATGAAAGAAAGTATAAAGTTGGATATAATACTGGGAACAGAAGCATGGCTGAACCCAGATATAAAAACACCAAAACTACTGCTTAATACAAATGAAGTATACAGAAGAGATAGAATCAGGAAAGCAAGGAGGTTGAGTTCTCATAGCTATTAAGAAAAACTTAACAAGTGAAATAATCCACACAGGAAAAATAACGGAAATTATTTTCTGCAAAGTTAATATTAAGACGAAAAAAGACATCTGATTGTTGGCTCAGTTTACAGACCACCAAACACAGATATAGACACCAGCACTGAAATTTGTAAAGAACTTCAAGAAATATCCATTAACAATTTTAAAAAGAGCATTATTTTTGATAGGAGAAGAGTTTAGCTTATCAGATAAAGAGCGGAGCTCAGAAGGCTTGAAACAACACCAAAACCAAAGTGCCATTAGTCTTTTAATACATTGACACAATTCTGAACTAGGATGGAGCCAAATGGTCGATTCTGCCACCAGAGGAAACAAAATATTAGGTTTTATTCTTTACAAACAACCCAGGACTAATCAAGCAAATCAACATCATGCCTGGAGACCATGAAACAGTTATTATTACATTCAATCTTAAACTAGAAAGAAAGAAGGCAAAACAATGTAAAATACAACTGTGATCAATATACGATTTTTAAAAATCCTTGCATTTCAAACATAATTTTTACAAACATATATCCTTAACGCTAATGTAAATGAAATGTGGACAGGCAGTAAATAAAACTACTGGTCACTATGAACCAAAGTGTACCAACAAAATATACCTCAGGCAATTTTCAATAGCCCTAGTTCACAACTGAAACTAAACGTCTAGCTCGCAGAAAGAAAGGATGGTTCATCAAAATGAGAAACTGTAACTCAGAAAGATTAGCAAGTCAATATAAATAAATAAAAAGGAAAGCTCAACAAGTATGCAGAGCAACGCGTGCGGATCATATTATTATAAAGAATATGATAAATGAAGACGGAAAACATAACAAAAAACTATGGACATACATCGAAAATAAAACCCAGGATTTTTGTTTGGAATTTCAGACCTAAAGAATTATATCGTTTTGATTCAAGACCCCAAATCTAAATCTGAACTCTTTAATAATCAATTTTCTTCAGTTCTTTCTGATCCACTACCAAAGATTAACCATAAATACCTACAGATGTAAAACATCCTGAAATGAATCCAATAAAGGTCACACAAAAAAGGAGTACTAATAAATAATATTACCTAGATGAAATATCGGGGAAAATATTGAAAATATGTGCACATGAAATAATATAAATCTATGTGATGTTATTCCAAGCCTCTCTTGACCAAGGTGAAGTTCCAAATGGCTAGAAAATGTTAATATAGTCCAATTATTTTTAAAAAGGAGATAATCAAAGAGCAGACAACTACATAATGGATCACCTAGATAAGCATAGCATCCCAGGCGACCTAATAGATATCCAACATGGATTTAGACAAAAACGAAACTGTGCAACTCAAATTATCACAACAATAAATGATTTCAATAATTCTTGAAATCAAAGAAACCATTTGGATGATATCCTCCTAGATTCTTCAAAGGCCATTGACAAAGAAGATCACATTGGTTTACCAATAAAATTGGATGGGTATGGTATTAACAATTCTCTTATTGAATGGATCAATTATTCAAATCGTTTCTTTTCGATCGCATTCAAAAGGTATTTGTTGAAGGTATTAAATCGAATCCCAAACCAATGCTTTCATGTGTTCCCAGGGTACTGTCTTAGGTCCTCTATTTAAAAAAAATATATACCAACGATATTGGCCAAACCTTCTATCCAGGTACCAAAACTAAGATTTTTTGCTGATGATACTATTGCATAGAAACAAATAACACGGGGGCTTGCAAAATATTACAAAAAGGCCTAAACACCCTGCATGAATTGGAGAGAAAGTGGAAAATGGAGTTACATGCAGATAAATGTCAGGTACTAAAAATATGCAAAAACGTAAAAATAGTCGGCTCAGATTATTACGTACATAACCAAAAAAAAAAAACCCAGGAGTTACAATAGACACTAAATTGCAATGGAAAGAACACCATAGAGCACTAAGCAGAAAAGCAAATGGCCTTTTGGCCTTCCTTAGAAGAAATCTTTACAGATGTCCTCAAAATGTAAAAGAGAAGTGCTTCTAGGCTTTAGCAAAACCAGTCTTAGATTATGGTAGCTGTGTCTGGGACCCACACCAACATACCAACATACAAGAAATCGAGAAAGTACAAAAGAATGCAGCCCGCTTTGTAACTAACAATTATACATACACTTAAGGAAATACCAAAAACAACGTGAACCAATTGCAATGGATAAATTCAGAAGAGCATAGAGCCATAAATAAAATTAATATCTGCGTTAAGGCTATAAATAACCAACCTTTTATTCCATTAGATCAGCTTAAGCTTAATACGAGAGCGACCAGATCAGGCTGTCAAACATACATAGTTCCATCTTCAAACATCGATTGTCACCTGCACTCATTTTACCCTAGTGCAGCAAGGCAATGGAATGGACTGCCAACAGAAATAAAACGCAACAATAGTACTGAAGACTTTAAAAACATAATTAAGCACATCACTTTAAAGTCAAAATTGGACTAATATTTTAGGTTCAATCAAAATATACGCGCTGTCAGTAATACTCAAGAATTGAATTGGTCAGTTATTATGAAGAAGACGAAGAAGATAATACATTGAACCTAGGCAAGGTATCCATACCACAAGCGATGATCGCGCTATAGGTGCTCGATTTGAGCGATGATAAAGATCTTACCATTTAACGTCGCTTGTCGTTTAAACCCCATGTTGTGGCCTCTCCAATGCCTCTTGCTCTCGTTCGTCACATCACGTGACGTGGCGTATCAGCTTCCTGTCATTGCACGCTTTCACCTTCCGTGGAATGTTGTTGTTTTCAAGCACGTATCACAATGGACAAAGACAAAACTTTTGAATTCAGGTTTTTAAAATTTTTATTTTTTAAAAAAGGGCCGCAACTATGGCAAAAACAACATAGTGACTTAATGAAAAGGGGCATCCGAGCCAAGATGTTTCAAGAGCTGGCTCAAGCAATAGGAATATTTGGTGTCTGATTTACCTTTTTTTACTTGCTGTTGTCGTTGTTTAGATTTGGTCAGCGAATTTTACTTCAGACTCCAGTAGACAATAGACTGCTTGATCATTGTTTCGTTGTTATTATATGTTTGCAGTCTATTGTTATTGTACATATTATTATATATTATATATCGGGTGATAAAAAAAACAACGTTTCAAAAACTGGAAGCTTATTAAACAATTGTAATTTAATAGTGTTCCCTTTCCTTACATTTTTATTGGAATAATTATATTTCTATCATGTGTGTAAATACGAAAACCTTGCAAAAGCTATAAGATGATTAAAATTAATTTTTTTTTTTGAGGGGGAGGGTATTAAAATACACGATATCGAGGCAATGAAAAAGTTTCAAAGCGATAACGATGGAAAGGTAATGTTAAGTGCTTAAGGGGGAGTGCGGATCATGAACATTATCTGTTATAGTCCTTAAAAGACAATTCTAACGAATTCTAACTGTATGTCTAAATTGGCTGGAAAAAAACGAGAAAAAAAGTGATTATCATATGGTCGCCATGGAAATGCCTCCATCTTGGATTTTCATTACGAAAATATGGTCAACTTCAATTGATAAAAAGCTTTCTTAGCGTTGAACAGATTCGGTGGTAACTTTGCACACATATCATTTGGTTCAAGATCTAAAATTTCTCAAAAGCAGATTTTCAAAAAATGAAACGATTTTGTCTTTATGAGCCTTTTGATAATGTAAAGTAACTGTTAAATTTTTTGGGAATATTTAATCACAAAACATTGTTTATGAAATCATTATTTGAAAGAATATCGAAAATCGCATCTGAACCATTTTTTTTGTATTTTGCTATTAATGCTTCATACCAAATTTGGGGGCGATTGGACTATAAATATAAAAGGAATTGATAACTTATTGTCATAAACTGACATTGTGAGAAAAATTGTATTTGAAATTATTTGTTCTCTTCTATGAATGTTTTTCTCACATAAAGCTAGAAAAGAGTAGGATAATACTTTGAAGCGTTAGAAAACCTTGCGACACTCTCAACTACTTCTTGTCAACCCTATTTCAAGTGAGCCACAATGGAATAAAGCCAAAGGTAAAAAACGACAATAAAACTCCACCAATAACGACAAAACATACACGTGACGTTAAACCCGAAATGTAAATATTTTTAAAAGACACATTTTCTTTAAACTATAATCATTGAAAATTCAAACGCATTTAATAGAGCCCTAAATATGTTTACTATGACGTGATCCTGCGATCACTGCCATGGTGGACAAGGTTGTATTCGAAGGAAAAAACGAACAAACCATGACGTAGTGTGCTTGGAAACAAAAGGACATTAAGTTTATACAATTTTACATGTCGCAAAATACACCGTGTCCTGTGTCACATGACATAATGATTGCCATTCAAAGTTTAAAAAAATCGAAACTGAAACGTAATGGTGTATACACAAGCCTAAAATATACACAAAATCAACGCAAGCACTGGAATTCTTTTGTCAGCAAGAAACGACTTCCGGAGGGGGGGGGCGCTCAGGAAGTAAACGCGGCCATAATGGCATTTCCTATGAGCACCGATCTTACCGGTAAACGACTGAAAGGGGAAGGCACTTGCACACCAGATTTCCCGACTGACCTAGATTTGTGTTAATCAGGACACGTGTACCACAGGCTAGAGATTTATCAGCAGTCATAACAAAATTTTAATGTATAGTGGTGTCAGGGGCCGAGTGGTTAGGCTATCGGACTGAGGATCATGGGGTCCCAGGTTGCGAATCCTGGTAAAGCTAGGTCCGACGTTATGTTCATTGGGAAAGACACTTAACATGCATTTACCCCCCCCCACTCAACCCAGGTGCAAATGGGTACAAGCACTAGATTGGCAGTAAAACCTGCGCCACAGCAACGTCCTGTCCAGGAGGTGATTATCATTTGTTCTGCTTCCCTATGGGCCGTAACGGCCTTGGAGGAACTTTACGTTACATTATAAAAAGTATTCAAATGAAATTATTCATGTTTTTTTGGCTTTCACTATTGAAAAGAAAAATCGTCTCAAGTCGTGGTTTAATTTAGGATCGCTTTTGAAGATGAGTTCAGTTTGTATGTGTGTGTGTGTGTGTGTGTGTGTGTGTGTGTATGTGTATGTGCCCGCCCTAAGATTGGAAATATTCAGATCCGTCACAATCCCCAAGTCAACCCCCCCCCCCAACTCCCCACCCCAACACCCAGCCCTTGCACCCTCGTCCACTTACGGTAAGCTTTACGTCTTTTTACATTTTTACACCGGCTCCCTACTTCAAAACTCCTCCCATGTGGAATGATTAATATAACGTATATTCGAAGAAAATGTCAAGGTTATATTAAGAATGAAAGTAAAAGGAATATTTATAATCTAAAGACAATTTTCCTTGGTGGAATGGTCACGTATTGTCGTTTATCACTTTTGATTTCACTCCACTGTAGACCCTTTGTATTATTTATATAACACAGGAACAATTTTCTGCTCCTGTGAAACTTCAAGACCTGCACATTTGACCTAGAAAATGTTCGATTTCTTTGTCTAAAATCAGAATCAATTGCCAAGGGGGGGGGAAAGGTTTACTTGAAGTAATCAACAATGATCGATTCACTCATTTAATGCGAGCAAGGACTATGTTGATTATTATGCGGTGTCGAAGCGAATTTTCCAAGTGTGGTCAATACACCAATAATCTAGATATCTAAAGATACGTAGAAAAGCCATTTATTCGACACAGCATGCTCTAAGGCGAACTCAAAAAACTCTTTACGGCTTCAATACAATGCTTCTTTGTCAAGGCAATCTATTATTATCATTATTATTTTATTTATGATTTTATAATATAATTCAGTATTGACGCGTGTACTTTCACTTCCGGTTTGTTTGTCTTTTTGTTTGTTTGAAAGAGCAGTTTGATTTCAAGGATAAATCCATGCTATGCATGTTATTGTTGTATAAAAGGAAATTTATCTCGGTTCAGATAGAGTTGTTAAAAATGTCTTTCTTACTTCCTTTGAAATCTAAAATAATAATAATCATAATAATAATAATAATAATAATAAAAATAATAACGATATGAACATTAAATAGAGCGCTGAAACATATCACACCAATGAAGCTTTGTGCGCTTCACAGTGAAGAACAATATTTACAATATTGGGAACATATTATTATCCTAAATATTAACAAATGTCAAAAGGAAATTATGCTATGAAAATCACACCAATTTTAAAACAGAAAGATCTTTGACGACTTCTTAAACATCGTTAAATGTGACTGCAATCGAATGCACTACGGGGTGGCATGGCACACCACAGAACCGAAATGAGAAAAGGATCGGGTGGCTGTTTTGGTTTTAATTCTTGGGATTGTTAGAAGCTTTGAATCAGAGGATGACTGTAAACGTTCTGTGAATAGAGTATTTGGTTAGCAGTTCTGAAAGGTCGCATGGGACTGAACTTTCGATACAGCAATAAACCATAACGGACGCTTTTAACTTGATCCTTTTTCTCAATTAACAGACAATGTAATTTAGCAAGCAAAGGCGAAGCTAAATCATACCTTCGCTTGCCAAACACTAATCTGGTCGCATTGTTTTGGACCAATTTTATTGCAAGTGCTGAAGCTTGTCTTGTGAAACGCCCAACAGCAATATAATAATATGCATTGCATAAGTCCAATTTGGAAAACATCATTGACATTACTAGTCTCTTTGATATTTATTGTGAAATGATCAATCGCAATTCATCTTTTCATTTCAAAATTCAATGATTTAACTAGGTAAGTGACCTAACCCTGCATTGAGAAATTTAAAAATGTAACAAGATCTTTTGCCTTCGGGAGAATTGCGATTTTGTTATCATGAAAGGGTCATGTGAGTCTGATCAATGCTGTTATAATATTTCCCACTTCCAACAAACATTACCTCCGTCTTATCATCATTCAATTTCAGTTTATTACTTTCCATCCCTTTCTTTACCTTTATAATGCACATATCAATTTTTATTTAATTTCATTGACGTATTAGAATTCCTTATGCTGCATTGATGATAAGACAAACCAAATTCTTTGAAGATTTTTGATAATGGACTAACGTAAAAAACAAAAAAATAATGAGCCTAGAACAAACCCTGAGGCACTCCAAATCTCACAGAGAACTGTTCAGATTTTATTTAATTAATAACGAGCATTTGTTTTCGATTTAATAAATGTGTCGAAAACCAGTTGAGTGCTGTGCGAGCAATACCATATTATGTGCTTTCCAGACGTAGCCGAAGAATGTGGTGATCTATGGTATCGAATGGCGGATAGGTTTAGGAGATTACGCAGTGATACCGAGCCTTGGCTAATAACTGAGAGATTATTAAATACATGAAAAGAGATGTTTCTGTTGAACATGTTTGTCTATAAGCAGACTAAAAAAGCTCATCTAATGTGTACTGTCTTAAATGTAGTAGCAATTACTTGAGGACAACCTGTTCAAGAGTTTTGGACAAGAATGGAATATTGGACACGAGTCGATAGTTTTTTCCAATTTGTTTTATCAAAATTTGATTTTTTAGCAAGGGTTTCCCACATGCTCATCTGTAAGAATATGGCACAACACCTAGTGATAAAGAGTCATTAATAACATATTATGTTGACTTTGATGAGAGTGCGTCAATGCATTTTTTCAACAAATCTATTGGAATAAAATCCAGTTCACATAATTTACAGGCTGATGCTAAGATTATGTTTTTTTTTTTACTTCAGAATCGGTTACGTTTTTGAAATTCATCAAATTATAACCAAAGAAGAAAAAAAAGTTTAATTTGGTGTTAATGAGATACTGTTCAAGTTCCTCTCTAACGTTGTCCATTTTGCTCTGTAAAAAACTCCTGAAACTTTATCTGTAAAACATGCTTTTCAACATCTGATGGTAGGGATGTTTCCGTTGATCGTCACAACAATGATTTGGGTATTGCGAAGAATATTCTGGACATTTTAACTTCTGAAAATTTGGTTTCATAGAAGCGTTGTTTTGGCGCTTGTCGCAGGTCTTCTGGTGGCTTTCTTTGGAAGCAGGTAGACATTCCTGTCAGTAGGTAGTTTAGATTTCTACCATATCATCGCGGCTTTTCTACTGGCCTTTTTTGCCTATATAACATCGGCATTGCACCATTGTGACGTAGCTTATATGTTTACAGTTCTTGTTTGTAAGGGTGTATGTTTGTTATTTGTCGATGACAGTACATTGCTTATATTGTTGGCATTCAAATCATTGATAGTTTTCATACTTTCAGATAAATCCCTTTTAAATGATTGAATATTAATACACTTCAATCGTGCGATGTCATTTGTCTCTAATTTTGTTCCTTTTGGAAGTAAAGAAATTCAATATAGAGAAGGTGGTGGTCCGTGATAAGAGTATCTAACTTCATGATGGAGGATATAGGGAAGTCCCTGTTTGAAATCACATGGTCAATGAGTGTCGGTCTCTCAACCAAAAGGTAATAAGTTCGAGCCCCGCCAACAGTTAAAAACACTCAAGTTCAAAACACTCTGTGCGCGTTAACGAGTCTTGGATGTTTACAGGGCAGTCCGGGCAAAAGTAACAATCGAACCAGAAAACCCCGAGATCACCGTAGTTGTGGATATAGGTAAATCAAATCAAATCAAATCAAAGTATTAGATCAACGAGGAAGGTATTCTTCGAAGGATGCTTGTGTACTTTTTACGGCGGCAAAAGAGACGTGGAAAGGCCTACTAGGTACAGAGAATCCATCAACGTCGAAACATATATTTGGTGAAATTATGAGATGTGTGTAGTCCTAAGAGATGAAGAAAACGTTTTTTTATCATCCATACGAATGTCAAGTCTTCTGGAAACTTTCTCTTTTTAGCAGAGCATACTTCATTCCATATAGATCTATTGGCTGCGACGGAGCTTATGTTAATCACGTGAAAATACATCAGAAGTAGAATCTTGATCCAAAACATAATGAAAATTTGGATAAAAACTTTTAAAATTTGACATGAAATTACTTGCTTGTATTAATATATTTTCGCGCCATAAGAAACAAGAAATATTTACAAAAAATATTATATTTAAAATGTGTAATGCCCTTTCTATCAGTTTTCCCGGTCAAATGTAACATTTGGGCATTCAAATTTGACAAAGGTCATGAAATCTGAAAATTGGTCATTCGGGTTCGACATAGGTCAGACAAATATGAACATAGATCAAGAAATGTGAAATCTGAAATTTGGTCTTTCACATTCGACATCGATCTTGAAATGCGAAATTTTGTCATTCAGATTCGACATGGGTCAGTTAAATGTGACTTTATTTTTTAAGCGCGTTTCAGCGTAGTGTATCCAAATTCCACAAATTCTAGATAATTGCTTGAAATTTAACTCAATATGAGTCAAATCATAAATTTTCATGTAGGCTAAAATGATTAATGGAAAAATGCGAATCCTCATGCACAAACTAGAGGTCTGGTTTAAGTTCACATTAATTCATCTTCTTGGGCCCTGCTGATAGAGACATGACTGCATATGGCAAAAGGCTCCGTCTCCAACAGAATGAGAAAAAGAAGGGGCAGAGAGAAAGATATATACATGTATATATATATATATATATATATATATATATATATATATATATATATATATATATATATACACATACACACACAGAGGGAAAGACAGGAAAGACAGAGAGAGAGAGAGAGAGAGAGAGAGAGAGAGAGAGAGAGAGAGAGAGAGAGAGAGAGAGAGAGAGAGAGAGAGAGAGAGAGAGAGAGAGAGAGACAGACAGACAGACAGACAGAGAGAGAGAGAGAGAGAGAGGAGGGAGGAGAGGGATGGAGAGGGAGAGGAGAGAGGGAGGGAGGGAGAGAGGGAGGGAGGGAGAGGAGAGGAGAGAGAGAGAAGAGAGAGAGAGAGAGAGAGAAAGAGAGGAGAGAGGAGAGAGGGGGAGGGAGAGAGAGAGAGAGAGAGAGAGAGAGAGAGAGAGAGAGAGAGAGAGAGAGAGAGAGAGAGAGAGAGAGAGAGAGAGAGAGAGAGAGAGAGGAGAGGTGGAGCATTGAGTGAGACAGAAAATACTAGCAGAGAAGAGAGCAGATTTGACGTTGCATGGCATGATTCGATGTGTCTTCACTGAGCCTGTGGATCGGATCAAGAAGGCAACGGTAGCCACACTACTCTCTACCCTAGAAATTAGTGTAGACTCTCTCCCTCTGCCATTTCATGTCATGGCTGAGTCGTTGTAGGAACGTGGATATAAACTCAACAATATCGTGATGGTGAGTTATGATGAGGCATCATTTACAGGATGTATCTGTCCCTCTTTAGGTCTATTCAGAAAGACAGGCATTTCTCTTGAGAAATATTATTAAAGAGTGATAAAAAGAAAGATTTAAAAAAATATAGAGACCGAGATAGATAAGTAGATAGATAAGTAGATGAATATATGTATATATATATATATATATATATATATATATATATATATATATATATATATATATATATATATATATATATATATAGATAGATAGATAGATAGATAGATAGATAGATAGATAGATAGATAGATAGATAGATAGATAGATATATTAGAAAGATAGATATATAAAATAGATAGACATATAGACAGACAGATATATAGATAGATAGATAGATGTATAGATAGATAGGCATAAAGAGATATATAGATATAGATATATATATATATATATATATATATATATATATATATATATATTTATATATATATATATATATATATATATATAAATGTAGATAGATAGATAGATAGATAGATAGATAGATAGATAGATGGATATATATATATATATATATATATATATATATATATATATATATATATATATATATACTGATAGATAGACATATAGTTAGATTTATAGATAAATAGATAGATAGATACATATACTACTGTTACTACTACTACTACTACTACTACTACTACTACTACTACTACTACTACTACTACTACTACTACTACTACTACTACTACTACTACTACTACTAATAATAATAATAATAATAATAATAATAATAATAATAATAATAATAATAATAATAATAATAATAATAATAATAATAGTAATAATAATAATAATAATAACAACAACAATAATAATACTACTAATAATATACTACTAATAATAATAACAACAACAACAATACTACTACTACAATTACTACTACTACTACTACTACTACTACTACTACTACTACTACTACTACTACTACTAATAATAATAATAATAATAATAATAATAATAATAATAATAATAATAATAATAATAATAATAATAATAATAATAATAATAATAACAACAACAATACTTTATTCATACAAACAAGGAAATTACATTCTGTTCCTTATAAATAAGTTTAAAAATCATAATACATACTGATCGTTAAAATTGCTAAACATTAATTCAGTAATATTAGTATTAGTATGACAAATACATCACAGAAATGCGTAAGATATACAACCTCATTCTCTTTTAGCTCCCATTCCACCTTCCGGTGTATGGGTTCAGATGTCCGAGATACTCTTTCTCAAGAATACCGTCCTGGCATTTTCTGTTTCCTTCCAAAAAAGTTAAATTTATATGCTTTAATGCCTCTTTTATATCTTCTTCCCACTTTCTCAGGGGTTTACCTTTTGGCCTTTTACCTTGGGCTTTAGCACTGTATACTGATTTAGCTATTATGTTGTCATTCATTCTGTTTTACATGCCCAAACCATCTCAATTGATTTATTTCTATCTTAGTTTGTATGCCACGTGCTTTGGTTTGATCTCTTATTGTTGTGTTTCTGATTTTGTCTCTTTTGGTTTTCCCTACTAGTAGTACTACTCTTCTTAGATATTTTATTTCAGCTGCCTTTACTCTATTGTATTCTCTACTGTCTAAGCTCCAGGTTTCGCTGCCATATAAGAGAAGGACAATAAGCTGTGTTGTATACTGCCAGTTTAATTTTTGTTGACAATTCTTGTTTACCTATAAATGCCTTTCCTAGATGGTTATATGTTGCACTTGACTTTTTGATTCTATGTCTGATTTCTTCTCTTAGTTTCCTCTCTGAGTTAATCATTACTTCTAGGTAATTGTAGCTTTGAACTTGTTCTAAATTCTCCCTGCCCAATGTAAGATTCTGTGTTTTAGCTTCCCTAGTTACTAGCATTGTTTTGGTTTGCTTTGCATTTACTTTCAGTTCTCTTTTATTTAGTTCATTGTTCATCATGTTGATATTCGACTGAAAGTCACTTTCTGATTTTCCAAACAGAACTAAATCATCGGCAAATGAAAGCATTGCTACATTTACTGTTTTGAGCTTCCACATACCTACATTCAGTTTCTTAATTTTGAGGATGCCTTTGCGACTGACTCCATAAATGTGATAAACCAAAGAGGACAGGATACAACCGTGTCTTACTCCTATATCTACATCAAATTATTCAGATATGTTTTCAGCTGCTCTCACTGCACAGGTTGGTTTATTGTAAACACTTTTAATGGCTTCTATTAAATTTTGCTCTACATTGTGTTCATTTAAGGAATGCCATAGTTCGCCCCTTCTCACTGTGTCAAATGCCTTTTCTAAGTCAATAAAACACAGGTGCAAGTTAATGTTTCTCTCCAGGAATTGTTCTATTATTTGTCTAATTGTGAATACGTGGTCTTGTACCCTTCTTCCTGGTCTGAATTCACTCTAATGTTCTTCAATCTGATCCTCTACTCTTTTCCTTAGTCTCATTTCAGTATCCTGGCATACACTTTTCCTGGTACGCTAAGTAATGATATCCCTCTACAGTTTGAGCATTCCAGAGTTGATCCTTTCTTATGTATTTGTATGATCGTTCCCTTTTTCCAGTCGTCCGGCACCTGTTTGAACTTCCATGCTTGTTGGCATATTGCATATACTAGTCTGTCTGCCTCTTTCCCTTGGTGTTTAACCATTTCTGGTTCTGGGGCCTTTGCTCATTTCACTTTTCTTATATTTTGTTTAGATTTTTTCCATTGAGATATCTACATCTTCAGCTGTCTTCTCTGGATTACTTGCTGTTCTTACTAATTGGTCTTTACTCCTTGTTTCATGTGTTCTAGAGGGATTATGTAATTGTTGAAAATACTTTCTCCATATTTCCATGATCTGGCTGTCTTCTTTCTTTATTTCTCCTTTGGTATTCTTAATTTGTTGTATTGGACATGATTTGGTCTTTCCCATGCTCTTCATTACCTCCTAGAACAGCTTTTGATTTCCTTGATAGCTTTCTTGGAGTCTTTGTCCAAACTCTTCCCATCGTTCCTGTTTTGCTTTCCTTACTTCCTCTTTGGCGATAGTTCTTTTATTCACGTAATCTATCCTATCATCTGGTCTCTTTGTTTGCAGGTATTTCTTCCAGGCATCCTTCTTTTCTTTGATCTTAGTCTTGACATTCTCCTTCTACCTTTGTTATCTCCTTTAATTTGTTTCCTACCACAGATCTCTTCAGTACAACTAAGGAGTGTTTCTTTAAACATTTGTCACTTTTCTTCTATTGTGCTATCATTCAGATCCATCTGCCTTTCATTGATTAATCTTTTTGTCCTAGATTGGCATATCCATTTTACTATTGGTTTGGGGACTCGGTAGTACAGAGGCAAGGTATCGGCATCTCAACCAAAAGGTAATGGATTCGAGCCCCGCTAATGGCTAAAAACTTTTCTCGATTTTTTAAAAGAAAAATCTACCTCCCTGGTCCAGGTAGGATGATCACCTAGTCCCATCGGAGACGCACGATAAAAATGAGGTTCTGTGTGCAAATCACAATCAAATCAAATACAAAACTATTTGTTTAATTAGTTTCAGTTTAGTAGCTTTTTTTCTCTTTCCTTTTCTGTTTGTTTTCTTCAGTCAGTAATCTCGTTTTTGGCAATCACTAGGTGATGATCACTAAATATTTCTACTCCTCTGTTTACTCTTGCATCCAATGTATTGTAAAAAGGGAGCTGCAAACTATTATGTAGTCTATCATTGACTTTTCACATCTGTCTTCATTTACTCTTGTATATTTATTTGTGGATATCTTTATGAGGAAAAAATGTGTTGGCTTTTTTATTATATTCTTTAGGAAAAATCTAGTAATCTCTCTCTGTTTGGAGAAGTTGTTGTATCTCCTTCTTTGTTGCCTACTCTAGCGTTTAAATCTCATAAAACCATTAGTTCCTGTTTGTGTTTAAGATTCTCTGCAGCTGTTTGTAAATCGTTTTCGGAGATATCTTTTTTCTCTTTAGTGGCGTCTTCGTTTGGTCCATAAGCTATTAATAATTTAATTTCTCTTCCTTTTGGTTTAATATTTACCTCTAAAAGCCGTGGGCTTATAAATTTCCAACTTTCTTGTAGTTTTTTATATCTTTTATGCATTAAGAGGCCTACTCCTGCTCTAGCTCTATCTTCGATATCTACTCATGAGAAGATTAAAGTGTGGTTTGGTCCTACATTTTCTATTCCTTGTCCTTTTATCCATTTATTCCCCTAATATTCCATGATCCAAAAATCACAGTCCGTGTTCGTTTCCATGTTCGTCGTTGAAAGGTCAAGCCAGGTATATTGTATTTATTTGTCTGAAACAGTTTGGTTTTGGATAAACAGGGATTAGCCCACTGTACCCTAGGTAGATGATAGGGCTTCCCCTACGAGGCCTTGTTATTTTCTGTCAGGGTTTACTCCCTTAGCCTTTGGTCACCCAAGACCAGCCTGCAAGGTAACAGGTTGTTATTTTCTGTCAGGGTTAACTCATTTAGTATTTGGTCAACCAAGACCGGCCTGCAATGCAGCAGGTTGTTTTCTGTCAGGGTTAACTTCCTTAGCTTTTGGTCAGCCTGACTCGTGGAGGGCGGGATCGTCTACTCCCGGTAAGGTGCTCACCTGTCCACTGCCCGAATAATAATAATAATAATAATAATAATAATAATAATAATAATAAAAATAATAATGATAATAACATTTCCTCCAAGGCCCTTAAGGCCTATAGAGCCAGAGCTTATGCCTGTTGCTATAGCGTGAAGCCGAACAATTTACAATAGTCACCTCCTGGCCAGGACGCTAGTCTGACGCTAGTTTTTACTCCCAAGCTATTACTTGTACTCATTTGCACCTGGGTAGAGTGGGGAAATGCGTGTTATGTGTCTTTGTCAAGAACACAACGTTGGACCTGACTTTGCTAGGATTCAAACTCGGGACTGCATGATCACCAGTCCGACAGCCTACCCCTCAGCCACAAAATAATAATGATAATAGATAATAATAATGATGATGATGATGATGATGATGATGATGATGATGATAATAATGATAATGACTGTAATGATAAAGTATATCCTAGTCCATTCGAAGATAAGCCCTATAAACTAATGAACAGTTCACCAAATGTTTAAGCAAATTAATGTGATTACTATTACAATGTCTATTTCTACGTTAGAGCCATTGTTTACACTAGAATCTCACTGGCTTCTTTCTTTTCTATCTTTTAATTGTTTTTACCATCAACAAAGTTCTAGACTTGCCACAGCTACGTCTACTTGGTTAGTACTAATGGACGCAATTTTGCCTTGAGGCTAGACCCGTGTGGTGTGTGTGTGTGCACACGTTGACTCGCTTGCGTTGATGCCGTGTGAGGCTGACCTTAAGGCGCCATGAGGCGCACGAAGGCCAAACTTCAAGGCAAGCCTATGTCGTGATTAGCCGGCAACATAATGTATCATCTATAAACATATATTATAGCTGAAATCTCTTACTTTGACCGTCTATAACTCAGGAAGCACTGCTGCCACAACCTTCATATTTCGCAAGTAGATTTCAAATAGCTTGCCCTAGGTTCTTAGAGAAATAAACTCTTGAATCAAATCATTATTTTAATTGGTTTGAAAAAAAAAAAAGATTTGTTTTGCTTGCGATCAAAGAAGATAAAGAAAGGTAAATCAGTAAATGATACCATCTATGATGATAGAGAATAAGTAAAAGATGAACGGAAAGAGTGTTTTGATACAGAGTTTGATTGATAGAAATGATAGAATCAAAGAATAGATATATGAACAAATAAGTATATAAATAGACAAATAAATAAATAGATAAATAGACAAATAGATAAACAGATACATAGATAAATCAATAGATAGATAACTATATAAATATATAATAGATGAATAGATAAATAGATAAATATTTAAATATTTAAATAGATAAATAGATAATATACAAATAGACATTATATACATAGATAAATAGATGAGAGGATAGAGAGATAAAAAACCAATTAATGAATGAATGAATCATGAAAACAAATAAATGTATCGACGAATAAATAAATGAATAAATGAATATATATATAAATATTTTAAGAATATTATATTTCAAGATGTAAGGGACATATAAATATCACATGACCTATAAGGCCTCTGAAAAGATATGGTACGATATAGATAAAAAGATGATAAAAGTAAAGAAAGAAAGAACGGAAGAATGAATGAAAGAAAGAAAGAAAGAAAGAAAGAAAGAAAGAAAGAATGAAAGAAAGAATGAAAGAACGAAAGAAAGAGAGAAAGAAAGAAAGAAAAAAAGAAAGAAAGAAAGAAAGAATGAAAGAATAAAAGAAGGAAAGAAGGAAAGAAAGAAAGAAAGAAAGAAAGAAAAAGAAAGAGCAAATAGAAAAACATATACAGGACAGAAAGAAATATAGAAAAACAAAAAAAAACAAAGAAAGGAATTAACTTGTCATAAGTAAATAGTCTACATTTGTAAATATAAGAAAGAAAATAGATGACCACAGAAATGTATTAGAGATTCAGCTATGGCTGAGATGTAAAGCCAACTTATGTCCAGTTGGTAGGTGGGGATGGCTTTGTATTGCTTTTTACGCTTTACGCAATAGAAACCAGGATTAGCTACGGCTACATGGGCTTTTAGGCTTCAAAACAACTTGCCATTACTTAACAATTGCTTGGCTGGTTCAATATACACCCAATGTATCGATCCGCGACTAGAACAGTGGTTCTCAGATAAGTATCGATACTTTTCAATACCGCTGTAATGATCAATCCTTAAGTCAATACATCAACATCAAAGAGCCAGATGACCTAGAAAAGAAAAGAAAAACCAAATGAGAAAAACACAAAAACAATGAGGAGAAATAAAGGAGAGAAAAATAATAGGAAAAACAAAAACACATGTACCTCTAAATCCCTGCGTCAATCGGTTGCAAAATAAGTGCATGTACTTACCAGCAAGATTGTGCTCTTAAAACTTCTTCTTTTTTTATTTCTGTATTATTACTATTAGCATGCTCGTGATGAATGCATTGGTTAAACACAGAGTTATAGAGTGAACTATTATAGTTCAGCAACATCTATACATCAATCGGGTTTTTTTTTAATTGCTGCGATAGATTGTTTTTCTTCTTTCTTTTCATTTTCCTGTTTTCACTTTTAAGCATAAGAATATTAAAACGAAAAACCAACATTATGTAGTAAAAAGAACATAGATCTACTGAGAACTTGTGGTCGCTTTGTAGGCTTCGGTAGATTGATTTTCTCCCCTTACAGAGCTTGCGTGATTTTTTACCGGATGAATGTGTCTATGTAAATGCCTTATCGTGGATGTTAGGGAGAGTGAACACAAGTGATCATTACGACCATGCAGGAGCCAACGACGACGACGGTGGTTATGACGACGGGGTTCACAAGTACGTGTTAGTTGGACGTTACAACTGTTCTTGTGAGTGGTCACACACGTTTGTATTGAATAGTAAAAGTAAAGTAAGTCTCATATACCTAGACACATTGAAAACACCTTGACTGGTGATGAAACATGGGTTTATATCTGGAACTACCTATACGTACCTATATGTACTGAGATTTCCTAGGTTTATATGTATGACCCAAGGATTACAGTAGTCCTTGGTATGACCCTGAAACGAAGCGTCAATCTAGAGTATGGCTTTTTCTTGGCGAGAACCGCCCTCCCCCACCCCACCCCTCTGAAATTCCAAAGACCACACACTTCCGGTACCACTCCAAGACAGGTGTACATCCAGTTCAGATTGGTATGTAAACCACTGTATACCGATAGTGTTAGAGAAGTCCAGACAACGCCGCCCAAAGGCAGGCAAAGAGGCATGTTATGGCACCTGGACATTGCCCGTGCTCACACAGCCATTGCGACGGTGCAGCCCTTGACTGAAAACAACCTTCGAATTCTCACATATCCTCCATATTATCCCAAACTAACACAATCTGACTTTTTTTTGTTCTCATTCAAAGAAAAACTCAGTCAACTTTTAGAATCCCGAAGACGCTGTAATGGGCATTTCAGTCATAACCTCGGTGATACCTATTCGGATTCGGGTGATAAAAAGGAGGTTTCGTGTGCAATCACTCATGTTAAAGATCCTTTTTTTTCTATTTAGGGAGTTCGTGAAATTTTTGATTCTTCAAAACATCATGATATTATTTTATTTGTGGATGCCAAATCAAATCAAATCAAATCAAAATGAATCGATCGAATGAAATCAAATCTAATTTAAAAAAAAACATGATCAAATCAATTCAAATCAAATCAAATTAAAGTCTACATTTTTGGGGCTTTAAACGTGTATTAATCATTGTCATTATTCATAGATGGAGTGGTTTCAAGACAACCATATTAGTATTGATGTCTTTGGGATTGTGCCTTACTTCATTCACGGTTTGAAATGCATTGAAGCCTTCCATATAATAATACAATCAAATCAAATTAAAGTCCATGTATATACATTTGTCATGTATTTCAAGACAGCTCGTAACCCTCCATGGTCGTTTGATCTCGGGTCGGGGGGGGGCGCTGCACCATGGACTGCCGCACTAGATTCTTCCATCTTTCTCGGCCGAAAGACAGGGTTTGGGTCCAGGAAAGCCTTACCTGCCCACAGAGACCAGGGCCGGGCCACCGAGAAAATGTTGGGCTCCTGGACAAAAAAAAATAGCCCCGCTCCCCCCCCTCCCGTCATCTTCCAATACTCCAAATAATGATACTCAAACCAAGTCCATCACAGTGTGTCATACACGACGAATCAGTACATGTACAACAAAAATAAACTGATGAATTATGATCTAGAAAACAGTTTTCTACTTGTTTGTTTGTCTGGATCATAATTATAGCGATCTGGTGACAAATGCATTCTTAAAAACTAAAAACAAGGGTCAAGTTATTTTCGACAATTGAATATAAAGTACCCATACACCGAAAGGTAGAATGGGAACTAATAAAGAAAGAAAGAAAGAATATAAAGTAAAGCACTCAGTGACTTAGCCTGGGTCTCCATTTCCTATGTATTTGACTATTGCAAATCCTTTAGGCCTACATACATATTTCGGAGCCATTATAATATAATATAAAGAATTAGTATAGTGGAACCCTCCACCTGCAACCCTCGATTTGCCAATGGCAATGACTGTTTTTAGAGGAACCATAAAAGATGGGCTTGGCCCTTATTTATTGAATAATTTAATATACTGTACATTTACAAGTAAGTGGAATATCATTATAATAATATATGTTTACTATGTACATGGTCCAGTTCTCCCTAAACTAAGGGAATAATAATTGATTTCCGGAAATATAAAATTGCACCCTCCCCAGTCACCACAAAAGGGATAGAAATAGAGTGATCACAGAACTACAAGTATTTAGGAATAATTATTGATAACACATTGAATTGGACTGATAACACCGACAACATCATGAAAAAAGCGAACACATGACTTTATTGAATGAGAAAACTGAGATCTTTTCATGTAGATACACACCTATTTCCAATGTTCTATTCGTCAGTTATACGTTCAGTGTTGAAGTGGGGTTAGGCATAGATGAATGAGCTTTGACCGAAGGCGTGTGTATGGGAGTCGGTTGAGATGTATTGTGTGTGGGGGGGGGGGGTCGAATGAGGTTGGATAAGGATGAATTTGCTTTGACGGAAGGCTTGTGTGTGTGCGTAGGGGTTCGTTGGGAAGTGTTGTGTGTGTGGGTAGGGGGGGTGGGGGATCGATTATGGTTGTGTATCCTACTCATTTCTGAATTGTATTTATCAAAACAAATGGACGTAGGGGATGAGCATGGATGAATGAGCTTTGACAGAGGGCGTGTGTGTCGGTTGTGTGTAGTGGGGTCGGTTGTGGTTGTGTGTGTGGTGGGGGTGGGCTGTGGGGGTGGTGGGCTGTGGGGGGTGGTGGGCTGTGGGGGGTGGTGGGCTGTGGGGGTGGGCTGTAGGAGGCTCGAATGAGGTTGTATATCTTACGCATTTCTGTGATGTATTTGTCATACTAATACTAATGTTACTGAATTAATGTTTAGCAATTTTAACGATGAATATGTATTATGATTTTTAAACTTATTTATAAGGAACAGAATGTAATTTCCTTCTTTGGATGAATAAAGTATTATTATTATTATTATTATTATTATTATTATTATTATTATTATTATTATTATTATTATTATTATTAGTAGTAGTAGTAGTAGTAGTAGTAGTAGTAGTAGTAGTAGTAGTAGTAGTAGTAGTAGTAGTAGTAGTAGTAGTAGTAGTAGTAGTAATAGTAGTAGTAGTAGTAGTAGTAGTAGTAGTAGTAGTAGTAGTAGTAGTAGTAGTAGTAATAGTAGTAGTAGTAGTAGTAGTAGTAGTAGTAGTAGTAGTAGTAGTAGTAGTAGTAGTAGTAGTAGCAGTAGTAGTAGTAGTAGCAGTAGGAGTAGCAGTAGCAGTAGGAGTAGCAGTAGCAGTAGGAGTAGGAGTAGCAGTAGCAGTAGGGAGTAGCAGTAGCAGTAGGGTAGCAGTAGCAGTAGCAGTAGGGTAGCAGTAGCAGTAGCAGTAGGAGTAGAAGTAGCAGTAGGATAGGAGTAGCAGTAGCAGTAGCAGTAGGAGTAGCAGTAGCAGTAGCAGTAGGAGTAGCAGTAGCAGTAGCAGTAGCAGTAGCAGTAGCAGTAGCAGGAGTGGCAGTAGCAGTAGCAGTAGCAGTAGCAGTAGCAGTAGCAGTGGCAGTGGCAGTAGCAGTATTATTATTAGCAGTATTAGTTATTATGGCAGTGGCAGTGGCATTATTATTATTATTATTATTATTATTATTATTATTATTATTATTATTATTATGATTATTATTATTATTATTATTATTATTATTATTTTTATTATTATTATTATTATTATTTTTATTATTATTATTATTATTATTATTATTATTATTATTATTATTATTATTATTATTATTATTATTATTATTATTATTAAACTGTAACAGAAAGTTGTTATACATTATCAAGGACCCGACAAAAGCTATTAGTGATCTCCTTCTGTATGAAGACTCTTATATCCACTAGGGGGTATTATTGTCAATGATGGCATTCACATATTTACGAAAGCACACACATTAAAAAAAAACCTCAACGCTCTCAGAATGATTGATCTATATCTTAAAGAATCCTGGATATTGGTTCTGTATTCACATCTGGGAGATTTAGATATTATCTATACTGAGCACAAAAAATTCATGCAGCAACAATTTAAAAATCCAATATCTCTAAAACTGTCCATTACAAGGGCTGAAATTTGAAAATGTTCTGTCACGATTATGAAAATATGAGAATATGAGAATATATATATATATTTTTTTAAAAGGAACAAAAATTTTAAAAACTGGGAAAGGAAATATGGACGAAATTTGTGAAATCGTAAAATCAAAGTTTGCAACGTTTAGCTCTCCTCATTGTGAATAAGAAACAAACATTCTAAAAAGTGAATGCGAGGATTGGCTGGATTCGAATGATGATGAAGACGAATTGTTTTGATTTGAAATTATTTAATTCATCACAAGAAAGGATTGGAACAGCACAGCAGTGTGTGACATTGGTTATTCAAATGCGTTTGACATCAAGTCAATATTTTGTGTTACCATCCCATGTAGTGATAACAATATCATGTTGAATTATGTTTCCCATAGACCATAGGCCTTATGAAAGCTCAAACGGTGTGCTGTGAGATATTGTCCCTCTTCTCCAACAGGAGTTGTTTAAATTTCCCACAGTGCCTTCGTTTCTTTTACCCTCGTTCAGAACATGCCAAATGCGTTCAATAGGAGAAATATCTCGGGAGTGGACAGGCAAGGGCAGAACTTGCAATTTGTTTTTCCTCCAGGTACTCTTAACATATTTTGGCGTTATGAGTCCGAGCGTCGTCCTGTTGAAATATTATGCAGGCGATGCTATTCTTGACAGCGGGGACAACATGCTCAGCCAGGATTTCCTGCTGGTATCTTGAGGCGTTCATGGTACCCTGGACGAGCACAAGTTGAGTCATGTAGTGCGATGTGATACCAGCCTAAACAGTAACACCACTCCACCAAAAAGGCCTAACTTCTAAAATATTCTTGTCACCGTGTCTGGTGCTGACACTTCTCCAGATGCGAATTCGTCTACCAGGACCTGACAACGTAAAGTATCATTGATAAGAACTTTGTTCCAGGCGTTCTACACCCAAGGATGACGCTCGAGAGCCCACTCAAGACGCAGGCACGTCGCTGGTTCTGTGTAAATTGATGCCCAACATAAGGTCACATGCACTTTAAATATGTATCTTTCAAAGGATTGCATTCAAACTGTTTGTTGGATGATCCCTTGATCTATTGCTGCCAGAGAGGTGTTTGAGAAGGAATCGGTTGCAAAACGTTCAATAATCTGTTGATCAGTTTCAGGTGTTGTTTTCCTCTTTCATCCTGTCTCTGTCCAGGTTTGCTTTTGTCAGTTCCTATACCGGCATACTGGGCGTGGAGACAAGCTACAGATGCATCTGAAATGTCATAATGTCTTGAAATTCGACGGTTTGAGAAACCAACCTGTTTCATCATTCAGCTTTGGAGAAGGCGTCTTTCTTCATCTTTTGGTTTCTTAGGGATTGGTGGGAAGCACATCGTCCTTTATGACGTAGAATTCCGCTTAACATATCGCCCTTTTCCTGTCCATAGGTTTCTTTAGAGATAGAACGGAAATGTCCGATACATCCAAGGTATAGGGTTCTTGATGGTCAATACTTTTGATCAATATTTATGCTTCTTTTTTTACGTGAAAATGAAGGATCAGTAAAATCAACAAAAAGCAAATAAATGAAAATTACTTTTCAAATTCTAACAAACATTATTTCCCTAATGTAATTCAATCTAACTTTGAATCTAATAAAATTTAGCCTGCCTAGTGGCCAGAATAATTAAATGATTACTCAGAATTTTGATGTATAATACAATTTTGTGTGTGTCTGTAGCAATATTTTTTTAATTGGTGTGATTGTTGTTTTTGTTCACTAAATTGTTAGATAGGATCTGTTGGCTTTATGGTGTGTGTAACACTGTTGGCTTGTAGAAGTTTGGAATTGTATTTCTCTCTCTCTCTCTCTCTCTCTCTCTCTCTCTCTCTCTCTCTCTCTCTCTCTCTCTCTCTCTCTCTCTCTCTCTCTCTCTCTCTCTCTCTCTCTCTCTCTCTCTCTCTCTCTCTCTCTCTCTCTCTCTCTCTCTCTCTCTCTCTCTCTCTCTCTCTCTCTCTCTCTCTCTCTCTCTCTCTCTCTCTCTCTCTCTCTCTCTCTCTCTCTCTCTCTCTCTCTCTCTCTCTCTCTCTCTCTGTCTCTCTCTCTGTGTCGCATCTCATCTGTCTGTCTCTCTCTGTCCCCCTCCACCTTTCCTCCACCCCCCCCCCCCTTTGCACACACACACACACACAGACACCCACACCGGTAAAATCGTCCCATCCAACCCCAATTTTCCACAACATGCCCGCATAAAACTGCACTGATTCCAAATTATAATTATGCACATTCAGAGATAACACATGTATTCGATAGCCAAGATGTGGAAGTAACTGATGTAATACATGTTTTATAAATAAGTCTACAGAGATTACCGTAACGTATTAAAACTGATTGCGAAATTACATGTATATTGTATTGAAATATGGACCAATAAATCAAAATTTCGAGGACCTTCGCGACCCCCCCTGAAACGCGTTCGCGACCCCCCTGGGGGTCGCGACCCACCTGTTGAGGAATAATCTATGACTGTCATCGTTGTTGCCACTGCCATGTTTGTATTGATCCATGACAATTGTGTTATATTATCATGCTAAAGTTAATGAATTACTCGCAATGTACAATTAAATATTTCTTAGTATTTGAAGTTTGTACTTATTCTACATTGCATGTATTCACTGATTGGTTTTGGTTTTCTTTGCATTGACTCTCATTCCTCTTTTATTGAATTGATTATTCATTATGTTGCTATTTGACTGGAGGTCCCTTTCTGATTTTCCAAACAGAACTAAATCATCGGCCAAATGAAAGCATTGATGCATTTACTGGTTTGAGCTCTCCGCATAACCTACATTCAATTTCTTCATGTTTTGAGGATGCCTTTTGCCTGACTGAATCCATAAATGCGATAAGACAAAAGAGGACTTCGGATCCACAACCCTGTCTTACTCCCTATATCGACAATCAAATTCTGCAGATACAGTTCCAGCTACTCATCACGTGCACATGTTGGTTTTATATTGGTAAATTATTTTATGTGGCTCCTATTAATCTTTTGCTCTACGTTGTGTTCTTTTAAGGAATGCCTTAGGTTCGTCGCCCATCCTACACAGTGTCAAATGTGAGTGTGTGCAATTTATGACAAGGAAAACCGACAGTGCAAACAAGAAGAAGACAAGTCGTGTTAACAGTAAATACTGTGATGAATTCGTGTTCCACAAACACACACACACACACACACATACACATACACACACATCTACAACGTCTTCACACACAGGCTGACTACAGCCTTAATAACATTATGCAATTTTTCTTTTACGACACAGGATGAATACTACCTTCATAAAATATAGCTAGTTTTTCTTTGAATAAAGTAAGCTCTTGGAAGCTTGTCTAGAAAGATGTGGCTTGATGTGGTTTTCAAAAACTTGTTGACTCGCTAAGAGTCTGTTGGGAGGGCATTTCACACAAACAGGACACAATATGCGAAAGACCGTGTACTCGTACCAGCACTAGGACATACAGACAGAGACAGAGACAGAGGCAGACAGACAGAGACATACATACATACATACATACATACATACATACAAAGATATATACACACATACATACATACATACGTACAGACAGACAGTCGAATAAACAGACAGATAGACAGAAACAGATACAAAGACAGAGTCAGTGAACCCATGGGATAATGTGTGGGAACTCGTTTAAGTAATCTGTTGTTATTTAAAAAATCAAAATGAAGCAACAGACTTTAATGTCTACAATCAATGTCTAAATAGAGGCAGTGGCACATGTGTAAACTGTTCAAAATAAACCTAAAATGAAAGAATAGTTAACGTTAATCAGGCCGCACTCTGGAACGGGAACTATTCAACACATGTACAACAAATATATTATTTATCGATTTATAACGGTCCTGTATCAGACAAAAAAAACAGTCTCCATTTCCTAACGTGAAAATTATGGTAATGCGCATGTCCATGTTATCATGGTGAAAAAAAGGTATGTAAACTGTGTGGTGCATGTGAGATCTAGGTTGAATTCAACTAAGACGATCTCAGGTTTTGGGGAATATTTTTAATTTTCCCGGACTGCTCTGTAAACAGCCAAAGGGTCTTTAACGTACAGACCGTTGTGATTTGCACACGGCCGGATACTTCATTTTATAGCTTTTGTCTCATATGAGACTAGGTGTTGAACCCCCTACATGGACCAGGGGTGGTGGGGTGAGGTATTTTTTCATGAAAAAATACCGCTGCATGTCGGTGGACAAAAGTATCTACATTTATGCTAGCACTTTCCTGTCTTCCGGAGAAAATGAGAATTAGCAAAAATAAAGCCCTTGTTACTTTAGAACGGAACATTTTAAAAATGCCATTTTTTTCTAATAAAAGAACCAACTAAAATATAGCCTACCCCTAAAGCACCCACGATTAAGATCACAACTTGTATTTGGACGGTGGGGCGTCAGTGGCCGAGTGGCTATTCTGCCAGACTGGGGATCATAAGGTCCCGGGTTTGAACACTAGCAAAGCCAGGTCCGACGTTGTGTTCCTTGAGAAAGACACTTAACACGCATTTCCCTCTCAAGCCAGGTGCAAATAGATACAAACACGAGTCTTGGAGTAAAGACCTGCGTCAGACTAGAGGTGATTATTATTACCTGTTCCACTTCACGCTATTGAACCCGGGATAAGCTCCAGCTATATGGGCCGTAACAGCCGTAAAGGAACATTACCTTTTTTTTATATATTTGAACGAGGAGGACAAAGGAATAGTTGCCTTGCTACATCACTAAAACATTGCAATGCCGTTTTCCCCAGGTGATCCTTCCAGCGCAGAGTGCGCCATCATGATGTTTAACCAAGTCCTGGGAGACCGTGATTGCTTTCAAATGTTACGTTACGTTTGTGAATACAGTACCTGATTAAGTTTTTTTCATGAGATGATTGAAGATATTCATTTATTATAAGTTGTTTTATTTAATTTTTTTAATTATATTTATTTTACATTATGCAGCTGTAACGCGATGAAATACTCATGAAAACAGTTGAGTAATGGAGCTTGCATTATATGTTGCATTATGTGATGACATATTATGCCAATAAACAGAAATGTATAATATAGTGTAGGTGTATTGACATGTTATCATCGATAATTTTCCATAGATTCTTAGCTTAATCGATTTCTAGCCCTAAGCATGAGCGTTGAGAGTTTTGCAAGCTCAAACGAAAGCAAGCAAAACAGTAAATTGATGGTGAAGTGACATGTCAATAATGATAATGAATGCATTACATCAAGGCCAGATTTTATGGTGTAAATTGACTAGTCTCATCGATCTTGAATATATATAGTGGACAATTTCATTTGAAATTTCATACATATCTGGCGGGCATACGGCATACTGACAAAAAGACATTTATCGTGAGAAAATATCACAAAAATATAATACAATGGTAACTTAAGAACAACAGGTTTGGGAGGGGGGGAGAAAAGAAAAAAGATATAAAAAAAGAAAAACAAAAGAAAACAAAATGGCGTAGAAATAAATATAATAGAAAAAACGATGGAAATGCAGTGTTTTGCTCATTTCAATACGACAATTATGATTTACTACTAAGGGCTGTCATCACCACAATGCCCATAATTTGTTTGTTGTTATTAATTTATTGTTAAACTAAAAAACGAGAAGGGTATTTAGCCTACAAAACAAAACTGGTAGCAAGCAGTGAACATACATACATACTTACATATAAATATGCATACATACATATATACATACATACATACATACATACATACATACATACATACATACATACACATACGCATATACATGCATACATACATACAGTATATACATACATACATTCATACATACAAACATACAGACATACACACATACATGTACATACACATATACATACATACGGATAGACAAACAAACATACAGACACACGAATAGGACTCTCTCCAAAAAACAAGTAGAAGATGGTACTTTTGAAGTGTATTTACATAGGAATAGTTGGCTTGCGTAATTGTAATTCTTGGTACCAATGTTGTCCTCTTCAGCCCAGAGTCTACCTTGGCCACACCCGCCCTCCTCCGAATTCCAGCATGCAGGTCTCGGAAACGCGACTGCTGACCTGGCACATCGTTACAGAAAGAGATACTTTGTTTTCCAATCAGGTGTTAGTGACAGACACCTTATTGCCCAAAATCAGGTGTCTAGTGACAGACGCTTCAATTTCAAATCAGACGCCATGTGACAGATACCTTAATTTCCAATCAGACGCCTAGTGACAGACGCTTCAATTTCAAATCAGACGCCTAGTGACAGACACCTTAATTTCCAATCAGACGCCTAGTGACAGACACCTTAATTTCAAATCAGACGCCTAGTGAGAGACACCTTCATTTCAAATTAGACTCTCAGTGACAGACACCTTCATTTCAAATCAGACGCCTAATGACAGACACCTTCATTTCAAATTAGACGCCTAGTGACAGACCCCTTCATTTCAAATCAGACGCCTAATGACAGACACCTTATTGCCCAATCAGGAACCTAGTGACAGACACCTTCATTTCAAATTAAACGCCTAGTGACAGACACCTTCATTTCAAATCAGGCACCTAATGACAGACACCTTATTGCCCAATCAGGAACCTACTGACAGACACCTTCATTTCAAATACGACGCCTAGTAACAGGATTGCCCAGTCAGGAGCCTAGTGACAGACACCTTATTTTCCAATCAGGCGCTTCATGCGAGACACTTTACTTTCCAATCAGGCACTACTGACAGACACGTTATTGACGTCTAGTGAGAGACACCTTCATTTCGAATCAGACGCCTACTGACAGGCACTTTAATTTCGAATCAGACGCCTACTGACAGACATCTTACTTTCCAATCAGGCGCCCAGTGACAGACATCTTACTTTACATTCACAAGCCTAGTGGCAGACATCTTAATTTCAAATCAGACGCCTAGTGACAGACATCTTACTTTACATTCAGACGCCTAGTGACAAACACCTTAATTTTAAATCAGGTGCCCAGTGACAGAGATCTTACTTTTGCATTCAGATACCTAGTGACAGACACCTTAATTTCAAATCAAACGCCTAGTGACAAACATCTTAATTTCAAACCAGGCGCCTTGTGACAGACACCTGAATCTTAAATCAGACACCTAGTGACAGACACCTGAATTTCAATCAGACGCCTAGTGACAGACACCTGAATTTCAAATCAGACGCCTAGTGACAGACATCTGAATTTCAAAGCAGGCGCCTTGTGACAGACATCTTAATTTCAAATCAGACTCCTAATGACAGACATCTTAATTTCAAATTATACGCCTAGTGACAGAAACCTTAATTTCAAATTAGACGCCTAGTGACAGACATCTGAATTTCAAAGCAGACGCCTAGTGACAGACATCTTAATTTCAAATCAGACGCCTAGTGACAGACACCTTATTTTTTATATCAGACGCCTAGTGACAGACACCTGAATTTCAAATCAGGCGCCTAGTGACAGACATCTAAATTTCAAAGCAGGCGCCTTGTGACAGACACCTGAATTTTAAATCAGACGCCTAGTGACAGACACCTGAATTTCAAATCAGACGCCTAGTGACAGACACCTGAATTTTAAATCAGACGCCTAGTGACAAACACCTTCATTTCAAATCAGACGCCTGGTGACAGACATCTTACTTTACATTCAGACGCCTAGTGGCAGACTTCTTAATTTCAAATCAGACACCTAGTTACAGACATCTTACTTTACATTCAGACACCTAGTGACAGACACCTTAATTTTAAATCAATTCCCAGTAACAGAGATCTCACTTTTGCATTCAGATACCTAGTGACAGACAACTGAATTTCAAATCAGACGCCTAGTGACAGACATCTTAATTTCAAATCAGACGCCTAGGGACAGACATCCTAATTTCAAATCAAACTCCTAGTGACAGACACCTTAATTTCAAATTATACGCCTAGTGACAGAAACCTTAATTTCAAATTAGGACGCCTAGTGACAGACATCTTAATTTCAAATCAGACGCCTAGTGACAGACATCTTAATTTCAAATCAGACGCCTAGTGATAGACACTTTCATTTCAAATCAGACACCTAGTGACAGACACCTTAATTCAAATCAGACGCCTAGTGACAGACTCTTTAATTTCAAATGAGATGCCCAGTGACAGACATCTTACTTTCAAATCAAACGTGACAGACATCTTAATTTCAAATCAGACGCCTAGTGACAGACATCTTCATTTCAAATCAGACACCTAGTGACAGACACCTAATTCAAATCAGACGCCAACAGCCTCTTTAATTTCAAATCAGATGCCCAGTGACAGACATCTCTTTCAAATCAGACGGCCAGTACATTTCAAATCAGGCGCCTTGTGACAGACACCTGAATCTTAAATCAGACACCTAGTGACAGACACCTGAATTTCCAATCAGACGCCTGTGAAGACACCTTCTTAAATCCACCTAGTAGTGACAGACACCTGAATTTCAAATCAGACGCCTAGTGACAGACACCTGAATTTCAAAGCAGGCGCCTTGTGACAGACATCTTAATTTCAAATCAGACTCCTAATGACAGACATCTTAATTTCAAATTATACGCCTAGTGACAGAAACCTTAATTTCAAATTAGACGCCTAGTGACAGACATCTGAATTTCAAAGCAGACGCCTAGTGACAGACATCTTAATTTCAAATCAGACGCCTAGTGACAGACACCTTATTTTTTATATCAGACGCCTAGTGACAGACACCTGAATTTCAAATCAGGCGCCTAGTGACAGACATCTAAATTTCAAAGCAGGCGCCTTGTGACAGACACCTGAATTTTAAATCAGACGCCTAGTGACAGACACCTGAATTTCAAATCAGACGCCTAGTGACAGACACCTGAATTTTAAATCAGACGCCTAGTGACAGACACCTTCATTTCAAATCAGACGCCTGGTGACAGACATCTTACTTTACATTCAGACGCCTAGTGGCAGACTTCTTAATTTCAAATCAGACACCTAGTTACAGACATCTTACTTTACATTCAGACACTTAGTGACAGACACCTTAATTTTAAATCAATTCCCAGTAACAGAGATCTCACTTTTGCATTCAGATACCTAGTGACAGACATCTGAATTTCAAATCAGACGCCTAGTGACAGACATCTTAATTTCAAATCAGACGCCTAGGGACAGACATCCTAATTTCAAATCAAACTCCTAGTGACAGACACCTTAATTTCAAATTATACGCCTAGTGACAGAAACCTTAATTTCAAATTAGACGCCTAGTGACAGACATCTTAATTTCAAATCAGACGCCTAGTGACAGACATCTTAATTTCAAATCAGACGCCTAGTGATAGACACTTTCATTTCAAATCAGACGCCTAGTGACAGACACCTTAATTCAAATCAGACGCCTAGTGACAGACTCTTTAATTTCAAATGAGATGCCCAGTGACAGACATCTTACTTTCAAATCAAACGGCCAGTGACAGACATCTTAATTTCAAATCAGACGCCTAGTGACAGACATCTTCATTTCAAATCAGACACCTAGTGACAGACACCTTAATTCAAATCAGACGCCTAGTGACAGCCTCTTTAATTTCAAATCAGATGCCCAGTGACAGACATCTTACTTTCAAATCAGACGGCCAGTGACAGACATTTTACTTTCAAATCAGACGCCTAGTGACAGACACCTTAATTTCAAATCAGACGCCCAGTAACAGACATCTTACTTTCCAATCAGACGCCTAGTGACAGACATCTTTTTACATTCAGGCGCCTAGTGACATACGCCTTACTTTCCAAACAGACACCGAATGACATAACATCTTACTTTCCAATCAGGCGCCTAGTAACATATGCCTTATTCTCCAATCAGGCGCTTTGTGACATAAACCTTATTCTCCAATCAGGCGCTTTGTAACATATACCTTATTCTGCAATCAGGCGATTAATGACATACACCTCATTTTCCAATCAGGCGCTTCATGCGAGACACTTTACTTTTCCAATCAGGCACTACTGACAGACACGTTATTGACGTCTAGGTAGAAACACCTTATTACATGATCTAGTTCAGGTAGCTGGGGCTTAGAGGTGGGGAGGACTGAGGACCGAATGGGCTATCAAAATTAGGACTGAAGTGAGTATGGAAAGTCAGACTTCAATCATATTTAAGCATTGACTAGAAACAAAGTCGCAACGATGCAAGGGTGACATCGATGCATAACACTAGCACAGCAAAATCCTAGAACACCATAGACATTTGTTAAACTAACATTACCAATTTTCCACACAAGCTTTTGATCATATATATATATATATATATATATATATATATATATATATATATATATATATATATATATATATATATATATATATATATATCCCAGACAGTGAGCATGTGCTTGCACCTGTCCTGGGACTAGGCGGTCCCGCCCCCCCCATGCTGCCTCGCAGCCTCTAAGGGTACCAAATGCTGCCTCGCAGGCTAATCTTGGGTACCAAAAAGGCTAAGGAGTCAAACCTGACAGACAATTTCCAACCTGCTGCCTTGCAGACTGGTCTTGGTATATCAAAGGCAAGGGGAGTTAACCCAGAGATAAAATTATAATCAAGGCCTGGTAGGGGTCTCAAGGTGGCAGCCCCACCATCTTCCTGTAGTACGGTGGGCTAATGACCTGCTTACCCAATCCAACCAGATTCAGAGTTGTTTTTTAAAATTGTATTTGAGTTGATTTACCCCCATCTACAACTAAAGTGATCCCATGGGTTTTGGTAGGATTATATTTTTAATTCGGCCCAGACTCCCTTGTAAACAGCCAAGGGATCTTTTATATGCACAATGTTATATCGACACACGTGAGCTCCTTTATATCGTCGGCTGACGGGACTAGGTGTCGACCCACATACCTGGATCAGTGTGGGTGGGGGGTGGGGGGAGTAAGTTTTATTCGAAAAAACTTTTCAACCGTCGGCGAGGCTTGAGCCCACGACCTTTTGGTTGAGAGACTGACACCTTGCCTCTGGACTACCGAGCCCCCCTCTCCCCCTCCCCCCACCCCCACCCCAGATTCAGAATACTACATATGAGAAGACCGGACTGACCTCTCCAAAACGAGACCATGGAATGTTAGGGCAATAAATGGAAAAGAGTTAGAATTAGCTGAAGAAATGGAAAAAAATCAAAGTAGATATTTTGCCTATCACAGAAACAAAGTAAAAAGGACAAGGAATAGAAATTGTAAGACCAAATCATACTTTAATCTTGTCAAAAGTAGACGTAGAGCTAAGAGCAGAAGTAGGCCACCTAATGCATAAAAAGCATGAAAAGTTACTAGAAAATTGGTTATTAAATAAATATTCAACCAAAGGACGAGAAGTTAAATTATTAATATCTTATGGACCAAACGAAGATGTCACCAAAGAGGAAAAAGACATATTTGAGAACAGCTGCAGAGAATGTCAAACCCAACCAGGAACTATTGATGTTAAGAGATGTAAACGCTAGAGTAGGCAACCATGTAGTGACATCGGGTGGCCTAATAGGTAAAGCAGGAGAGACAACAGTTTCTCCAAATAATGTGTGACTTGTAGATTGTTGCCTCAAGAATAACATGAAAATAGCCAACACCTTTTTTTCCTCATAAAGATGTCCACAAATACACAAGACTAAATAAAGACAAAAATGAAAAGTCAATAATCGACAATAAATAGTTAACAGTTTTTTTTTTAACTTTACAGTGGATGCCAGAGTTAATCAGGTAGCCCAGTGCAATTCACGGAGGAGAGAATGTAGCAGATGCTACTTTGTCCTTCCTTTAAAGTCAATCTAGCAGTCATTTTTTTCGGACACTTTGAAGGACCTCTGTCAAGTTCCCTTTATATGCACTTAGCCATTAGAGAATGTCACAATAATCCAATTTTTGTCAGGATCCAGGGTAGTTGATTAACAATGTTGCTTATGTGAATATGGAATTAGATGAAGAATCTTGACTAATTTTCCTTATTCTCTATATACATGCATTTAATCAGGTGGTTGACTTGGGTGTGACATGGACAAGGTGTGAGTCAAAAATAAACACCAAGGTTTTTTCACTGGTGGCCGACATCACTGGCTGTTGTTGCATAGAGTATAGTTGGTTCTCTCCATCTGTTTACTTATATTGGGTCATTCCGTTGACTAAAATTGTCTGGTTTTAATCGGCATTTAGCATTAATGTGTTATGGTTTCATCCATTCTTTTAATTTCTTGAAAACGGTATTGTTTTGATGGGGATAAGCTGGGAGGGCAATGCGTGGAGAGGGGTCACTCGATATCCATTTATAATTTTTGTAATAGTGTGATTGATTCATTGATACATTTTACCTTTTATACATTCAGTGATTTATTTTTGAATTTAGTTTATAGACTTATTTAATCGTTTATCCCATTACTTATGCATAGGCATGTATTTCTTTTTCATAATATTCCTTTTGTCGTTCTCATTTAATTCTTCCTTTTTCACTTACTTGTTTATCTTATTATTTACTATTTCATTTCTTATATAAACTATCAACAGTCTTTTTATATTATGCACCCCTTTTTTTGTTCAGGACTAATTGCATCCTTAGTGTTCCTGCCTGTGGGGGGGGGGGCAGCGGCGACCATCCCCTACCACGCGCGTTCCCAGGTTGCGGATAGGGAAGACTTTAATATATATATGGGTCTCTTTGAATAACCAATAAGCAGTCGTGGACAAAACTGGCGCTAGCCATGGAGGCGGGGTGGGATTGTTGAATGGGAACTCAGTCCTTAGAAAATACCCCGATATGTTCGGTGAAATGACTAGCAGGCGAACAGAGACACCTTTTAACCCCCACCCCGGGGCAGGTAAAGTCCGTCAGCTCAGTAAAGCGATTTACCTAGGAGAAGGAAACTCTAATCGCAAACCAAAAGTAGGCAGGACTCTATAGCTAGGAGAGCAACCGGCCTAGGGAGTGAACCTCCAAACATATATCCTGGCCCTCCAAGTCTGTGGGTGGGGCGGCCAGGGCTAACAACCCAACCCTAGAAAAAACATCATGTTACGGAAACAGCAATGAAGGAAAATAACAAACATAGGGCGAGCAATGGACTTCCAGAGTCATCGCAAGTTACTTGAAGTTACTTGTATGAATGTCAGTAGTGAAAGCCACAGGAAGCTACTGACAGGAATATGGAAAGTTCTGTTCGCCACAAAAATCTAAGACCAAAGTAGGGTTCTAGAATGTTAGAACCACGAACAGCACTAGTAAATTAGCACAAATAACATCAGAAATGAGGTGCTACAATTTAGATATTCTAGTCATTAGTGAATGCAGGTGATGAGTTGGAAAGATAAAATAAACTCAGGTGAAACTGTTCGCTATTCTGGAAAGGATGATAATCAACATCAGAGGTGTAGCCATTATATTGAAAAAAGGAAGAGAAAAAAAAATATGATGAAATGGAAACCCATTAACTACAGATTAATAAAGATAAGAATGAAGGGAAAGCATGTCAATGTTTCGATAATACAATGTTCACATCCCTACAAACGAAAGTAAGACAAAAAATATTTTTATGACCAATTAACGGCTGAATTGGAGAAAATAACTAAGCATAATGCAAAAATTATAACGGGCGACCTAAATGCAAATGAAAGATGTGGCGTTATAAATGACAACGGAGAAAGATTATTGGACTTTTGGTAACACTAACGATTTTTGTTATTGGTGGAACTTGTTTCCTCATATGAATACACAAGCTTTATATGGTGTTCACTAAATAGAAGGGATAGAAACCAAATAGATCATCTTCTCATAAATGGAACAAGGAGAAGATCCTTCTTGATGTGAAAGTAAAAAGAGAGAGCTAACGTTGGAAGTGACCACCATCTAGTGGCTGCAAATCTAAAAATCAAACTGACAAAAGCAACTACAACAGGAAAAGGGAGAGAACGATACGACATGGACAAACTTAACGATCCTAATACAGCCAAACTTTCATGATAAGCTTGAAAGAATAATTTTTCAAAGCTGACTGATGACAAACTATGTGATGAAATGAAATCAACAGCAGATGCAACACCATCAAACACGCCTTTTTAAAGATAGCTAAAACATGTAGGAACAAAAAGACACAAAAGGAAAGAATGGCTATCAAATGACACATGGAAAAAATGAAAAGAGGAAGGAAATTAAGAAGAAAATACTTGATGCAAAATCAGGCAGATTGAAAGAAAGATTGTCAACTCAATACCAGGAACTAAACAAGGAAGTCAAAGAAGTGTAAGACCAGACAAAAAGATCATTCATGGACATTTTGTCGATGAAGCATCACGAGTGGTAAACCAAGGCAGAGTTTATGAAATTTGAAAAGTAATAAGTGGAAAATATCAAGGAACTTCAGCCCCGCTTATTATAAACAAACGAGGAGAGCCTCACGACTGAGCGGAAAAAGATGCAAGATGGACCGAACACTTTATAAAAATTTGAGACAGGCCACCACCTCCAACAGAAGTAAGCATTGAAGAGGCACAAGAAGATTTGAATATTATAGAACCACCTAGCTTAAATGAAATAACACTAGCTATTAAAACTCTAAAGAATGGAAAAGCCCCAGGCATAGACAACTTTTTAAAGCTGAACCCGCTTTTGCAGCAAAAATACTGCATCCGCTCTCTCACCAAAATACGGACAGAAAAGAAAACTCCCGGATGAATGGAATGAATGTATAATAAGAAAGATCCCCAAAATGGCAATTTGCGGGACTGTAATAAGTGGAAGGAATAACGCTACTGTCTATCCCTATTAAAGTTCTTGCAAAAGTAATAATACAACAAAATATCAAATGCCGCTGCTACCTACGTAAGAAGGGTTTTGGAAAGGAAGAAACTGCTCGGACCAAATTTTTATTATAGAGCAATGCAATGAACGGCAGAGATAACTGTATATAAACTTCATTGATTTTGAAAAAGGCATTCGAAAGCCTCCATCGAGAAAAGTATTTAGAAAATCCTAAGGAATTATGGAATACCCTAACATTTTGTTCAGCTCGTTAAAAGTTTCTACAATGAATTCACATGTAAAGTTGGAAATATCAATCAAAATTTGAAAATCAAGACTGGTGTGGAGACAAAGGTGCAATCATCTTCATTATTGTTATAGAATGGGTGATGAAGCAAACAACCAGTGATCAACACAGAGGAATTAGGTGGACTCTCTTTCTCTTCGCTAGAGGATATAGATTTTGCTGATGATTTGGCGCTATTGGTACGCTCATCATCACATGCAAGAGAAACATCACGGCCAAGCTCTTTTGGTCAACATATAGGTTTAAAATAAGCCTACAAAACTGAACTAATGACATTAAATGAACAGAATCCCTCTCAATTCTCATCAATAACAATAGCATACAAACAATCAAGGAATTTACATATTTAGGCAGCGTTGTTACAAGTAGCGGAGGAGCTGACAATGACTTTACCAGACGTCTAAACAAAGCAAGAAACTCCTTCAAACTACTTCAAAATGTATGGAAATCAAAAGAATATAATATCAAAACAAATTTAAAAATCTATCAATGCTGTGTCCTATCAACTCTAATATATGGATCTGAATGCTGTAGGACGACGGACAGAGACATGAACAAGTTATCCTCATTGCACACCAAATGCTGCGAAAAATCCCAAATATATTTTGGCCAAACAAAATTTCAAACGAGACTCTTCTCCAAAAATGCAAAATACATCACATACAAGACATCCTGGTTAAAAAGAAGATGGAGGTGGATAGGACATGTTTTAAGAAAAGAAGAAGGAGCATCATCGAGACTGTCCTACATTAGAACCCTGAAGGAAAAGGAGACGTGGCAGGCCAAAGACAACTTGGAGAAGAACAGCAGAGAATGAGATTAAAGACAGGGCCGAAACCTGGAATTACATAAAGATGCTTGCCATGAAAAGAGAGAAAGAGATGGAGATCCTTCATTGCTACCCTACATGCCAACTGGCATAATGGGCAGTAAGAAAAGTAAGGTGTTTTCCTGTAGTATTTCTTTGTTCTTGCTGTTTCATGTTGCTGTTTTTGTGATTGTTTTACCACAGTTTTATTATTACAGTTGTTGAACAAGTTACTGGGGGTGAAATTAGATTATAGGCAAATGCTATTCATAAAGCCTAATATCATTAAAAGTGTTATATTCCATAACAAATACAAAGCCTGTAAAAGAAAATAATTATGTCTGTCTGTCGGACTGTCCGTCTTTCTCTTGTTTACTTCACACCAAATTGCCTGGGTACGTCATTTCTTCTTCATAGAAACTGACCAACGCAATTCTTAAGTATTACTATCAGCGAGCATATTTAAATTCAAAACCAAAAATATTAATCCAAGTTTGGCTTTAATGTGGTGTATCAAAAGTCAGGCAAAAAAAAAAAAAAAAAACCCAGTCTTCTTCCCCACCCCCACTCCAAAACACGAAAAAAGCAAACTGCAAGCCAAAACACTCAAACAAAAACAAAAATCTCAACAAACACAAGAAACAACTTGATCAACAAAAATAAAACATCTCTCTCTCTCTCTCTCTCTCTCTCTCTCTCTCTCTCTCTCTCTCTCTCTCTCTCTCTCTCTCTCTCTCTCTCTCTCTCTCTCTCTCACGCACACACACACACACACGCACAGAAACGAAAACAAAACAATCAAAGAAATTAATGTTAAAAGTAAAAAACAACTAATAACCCCCACCTTCCCCTATCAAGAAATTAATGTTAAACGTAAAAAAAATTAATAACCCCCACCTTCCCCTATCAAGAAATTAATGTTAAACGTAAAAAAAATAATTAATAACCCCACCTTCCCCTATCATAACCCCCACCTTCCCCTATCAAGAAATTAATGTTAAACGTAAAAAAAAATAATTAATAACCCCCACCTTCCCCTATCAAGAAATTAATGTTAAACGTAAACTAAAAAAAATAATACCCCACCTTCCCCTATCAAGAAATTAATGTTAAACTTAAAAAACAACAATACCCCCATCTTCCCCTATCAAGAAATTAATGTTAAATGTAAAACTAAAAAAAAAATAATACCCCCACCTTCCCCTATCAAGAAATTAATGTTAAACGTAAAAAAACAACTAATACCCCCATCAAAAATTAATGTTCAACCTATCAAGAAATTAATGTTAAACGTAAAAAAACAACTAATACCCCCACCTTCCCCTATCAAGAAATTAATGTTAAACGTAAAAAAACAACTAATACCCCCACCTTCCCCTATCAAGAAATTAATGTTAAACGTAAAAAAAAAACCAATACCCCCCCCTTTTCCCTATCAAGAAATTAATGTTAAACGTAAAAAAACAACTAATACCCCCACCTTCCCCTATCAAGAAATTAATGTTAAACGTAAAAAAACAACCAATACCCCCACCTTTCCCTATCAAGAAATTAATGTTAAATGTAAACTAAAAAAAATACCCCCCACCTTCCCCTATCAAGAAATTAATGTTAAACGTAAACAAACAACCAAATTTCACCTTTCCCTATCAAGAAATTAATGTTCAACGTAAAAAAACAACCAATCCCCCTTTCCCTATCAAGAAATTAATGTTCAACGCAAAAAAAACCAATTACATCAAGAAATTAATGTTCAAAAAAAACAACAAAAAAAAACAAACAATACCCACACTTTCCCCTATCAAGAAAGAAAAAATATACAGCGCACATCCCTACCCCCAAAAAACAAACAAAACAAAAACAACAAAACAAATAAAGCTATCATCAATAACTTCCAAAACCCAAGCAACCACGCTGGAGAAGAAGCATTTGCCGTCAAATCCTCGTGGTGACCCACGGCCGTGAGACGTAATGTCGCCAAAGTCGATTGGTCTAAACTGCCCAATGCCCATCAAAGGGCTCACTAACATTTTAATTCAAGTGACTTTCTTTGTTCTCGCTTTGAGTTGGTGGTTGCCAAGAATTATTTTGTTATCCCATGACCGTGTCACTCGTAATCACTGTTTCTTTCTGGTCGTCTGTGTGAAAATATGTGTGCTGGTTTGTCGAAAAGAGGAGAGTGTTGTTGAAAGGAGCCCGGGGGTAAGGTGACGACGGTGGTGGGGTGGTTGATGGGCGGGGGCAAGGTATGGAAATGATGGTGATTGGGTGGTAGGCGGAGAAGGCTGGTCGTGATAAGGGTGTGGAGGAGCCTACAGATTAAAGTGTAAGTATAAGAACAAGGTAAACTATCTATAGGTGTCTAGTATTTAAAAAAGGGAAATTTGAAAACCTTCGCGGGTTCACAGCTTCACCATTTCCTAGAGTATCAACTGCTACTATACCATCTCTTGATCTTTTAATACATTTTTCTTATCACATGCTTGGTGCTAAGTTTATTCCACCAATTATGTCAACCCTTTCATGGTGTTTCATGAAGTGCTTTGTGTTTTCATTTAACTTCGGATCTCCTTGCATTGCAAATTTCGTAAGATGGGGAA